>QFES01000042.1:0-11209 GCA_003316375.1 Tylopilus plumbeoviolaceoides
CCTCATCCCGAGCTCAGCCAGCCCCACCCTCTAGTCGGTCCTGCAACCGAAGGTGCCGACCCGTCTCAGCTACAGTTTTACGAACCCGCCGTTCGCGACATCATCGAACGTGCGAAACAGTTCTCGCACTGCGATGCAGCGTCAGTTGATGCCTTCCCGCACCGTGCGGCGTTCAACAAGAATGTGTTGGAATATATCGAGGAAGGAATTCAAGAACGTCGTGCACAATCGTTGATCGTTCCCGAAGGTAATCGCTCATGGATCACATGTTGTGAATGCTATGACTGATTTTTTTCGACGCAGGCTGGTGGCCCCATTATGCCAATGACATCTGTAAACTGGCAAGTTCCCGTTTATAGCTAGGGTCTACATACTGACTACATCTCGACAGCTGTGGGAGGATCTAGGAAATTGGCGATCCGGATTGAGAAAGAAAGCCCGGGTTTTCGTCACGCAACGCTATCAGTGGGATCCAGAGAACCGGCGCGAAGTCAACAAGGATATCGCATTGCAACTCTTAGGAGACAATGGACTGTTTTTACGGGACGGTGTGGACGACGAGGTAAGCAACCGGGAACCTGAAGGTATCTACTGACGATCTTTGCAGGGCAAGACGAATAATATGGCGCATCCTGCGTTATCTGGGCTTGTGATTGATTTTTTCTACAGCAATGACAAGAGTGTCGGAAAATGCTTTCCGGAGGTATTCGGCTCCGAGGTTCCGAGAGTTGCTGTCGCCATCGCTGCCACGGCGGTAACCTTTACTTTTTCGCAATTATTATGCATAAGTTGATCCATTTCTTCTAGCTTAAAGTTGTTCTTGACGAAATGGCATCGTCTCAAGGCGAGGTGAATTTTAGGGTGGCAACATACACGCCGGTATACTTTGACATGCTGCGACTCATGCGGAAATGTGACACGTCTCCGATCCATGCCCAGAAGATGCAGGATCTCCGTCGCAGGTGGGCGGAAATTGGGAGGTGAGTATTTCAGGTTCGAAGCTTGGTTAGGCACTCAATTTGTCACAGTGGAGGGGCACGGAGCACTCAGGCTTTGGTGTTGTCCGGCGGTTTTGATGTGGTGCTTGATTAAATTATGTCATGTTATGATGATAATCATGTATTATGTTATCATGTCGTCATGTTACCCCCAATATGGAATCATTTGCAGTGCCTGATTTCTCATGTCCAAGCTGTTGGTTTGTAGACAGGTTGCCCCAGACTATGACAGCCATTGACAGGAGCTAGCTATCTTACTGGCAGTCTACCAGTAGGTGAGCTTACAGGCTTCTACAGGCTGGTCCAGTCTAGGATAACACTGGGACAGATTAAGACAGCTCTAGCCAGTTAGGTACCTTGCTAGAGAGGCTAGGACACTATCCTAGATTGGCTAGCCTTGGACAGTCTGGAGAGGAACTGGACAGGAAGGGGTGAGTTTGCTGATGTCCTCAAGCAGCGTGTCCTCCAGATTGAGTTGACGCCTGACATGGGTTTTCCGCCTTTCTATCTTCGCAAATTGTTCCTCCACTGCCTTCTTGTTTGAAGCACCATAGAATTCTTTAATCAATTTGTGCGCTCGTTCGCCCTCGTGGCATGATCAAAGGGTGAACCGCGACACCAGACAACGGTGAGCACTCACTACTTGAGTTGTATATGAATCAGTGGTCCCAAACAATTGGATAGTCTTCCCATAGTCACCTAACGCATGGAATTTATACGTGTCGATATTGAATGCCTTTGGTAACGATTCGGATCTCACAGCCCTCTTCCGATGGCCAGCTTGCAGGTCAGCGAGTTCCTTTCTTACTCTTCGAGCCGTTTCTTTAGGAAGCTCTTTAGCTTGAAATGTAGCACACGTAATTTGTTGGAACTTTCGCATTTGTGCACCCAGCCGACACAGCGCCCGATCCAAGAGAGCGAGCGAATCCTCGGTGTGGAGCCTCAATTTCGCCAATGCTTGCCATTCTGCCAGGCGGAACAGGAGAGTTTGTACAATGGCGTTGTGGTCAGGAGGGAATAACTGCTCGAAAACGGGAATGGAGCACTACACAGTGTGAGTTATATTTGGTCGCATCATAGTGCAATTCTTGCCTGTAGAACGTCCTCAAAGTGCCATGCCGGGCGAAGACTAGTGTCGGAAACATCATCCGGGAAGCGACGAATAGCATCCAGTCCGAAAGGAGGGATAGCATTAAACCTATCCGACGGAGGATGTTAGTTCAGCGAGCATATACCGTCCTCGACCAACCTTTCATTGAGTTTGATGATGCGAGCAGGGTCAATTCTGTAAAGGATCCTAAATAGGTGCTGCAAGCACGACTTCAAGACGCCGAGATCGAACTCGTGTAAAATATCAACCACAAGGGATGGGTGAATGTTAAAACCCATCCCCGATAGACGCTCAGTAAAGGTGTTCTAAGCGTAGCCCATCAATATTTTGAGTGAAAATGATCGCACAGAAGGACTTACCACAGTGGGTACCAGCGAATAGGCTTTCAACATGCGTTCAACTGCCGCACCCTTCAAGGGCTTACCAAGCTCATAGATGGCCCGCCGGGCATTGAGCACCATCTGCTGAAAGTGTGCGCGGGTGCGCGATAGTCTTGCTGACATATCGCTTAGGAATCCAACCCGATGAAAATTCACCTTGGGAATCAAACAACGGGGGCATGGACAGAGCCCTTTGTCTCGAATTGTAGCAAGTAGGACCCTAGGAGAACTATCAGCATAAGAAAATATATCTGAAAAGAAGGGGACTCACTTCTCCGGATAATCAGCAGAATACGTAAATATTCGTGGATAGACCCGCCTCATGATACCATCGAAGCACTTAACGACTATGCCGTTTTTGTAAGCTTCAACGAAGTCGTCATCGAGCAGGATCCTCCAAACAGCATGGACGAGTTCCCGTTTGCAGTGGGCCAAGAGCTCCGCGTTGTTTTTTGTGCCTGATATATCCAATAGGAACTGATGGATAGTTCCGGGAAGCTGAGAGCAGTGAGATCTCGCGAAAGGGACGCACGTCGGTAGAGAACTTACACGGGGAATGAACGCAATTGGGTGGCATGCACCTCCTTCGGGTCGTGAGCGTGCATATTTGGACAGGTTACCGAATAAAAGATAAACAGGCCAAGCAGAAGCATGTCCGAATGTCGCCAAGCGGGTAGAGTCAGACCAGAGCATCATCGCGGCTACAACCCTCTCCAGCTTGCAGCCATCGGATCTTCTTTGTTTCATGATGTCGTCCTGAGCTTCGTTCCAGGCATCCGATGTGTAGAGCTCGTCGTACACCTGCTGTTCTTCACCAGTGCGCGGCGACCACCAGACCTTGTAAAGTAACGTCAGATAAACCAATGGATGGATCGGTTTGTTGAGATTACCTTCTTGAAAGGGGTAAGATGGAATGACCTTGACGAGGCTTCGGCAAACACAGCACGAATGACGTCAAGTAACGGTCGATAATACAAGGCCTCGATGGAGAATGTCTGCCCATTCCCGGCGCGGTTTCTTTCCCGGGTAGGTATTTTGATATCCACGGAACTCCGTCTCCAATTGTCTTGACGGAAGGGGTCGTCAGCGCGCTCTGGAAGCTGGGCATTATCTAGGCGACGAGTCTCGGCACGAGTGTCGAAGTCAGTTCCGAGTTCTTGGATGTTGAAATCGGGAGCTTGAAGGACATGATGAACCAGTTTGTTCACCTCGGAAAAAGACTTCTGTCGACTGCCTGCGAAAACCCATGTCATCAAGCGCCAAATGGTCATGTTTGCCCATGGCCAAGGCGGTTGACTTGGATGAGTGGTGGGGTGGTGGGGAGGTGACTGGAAAGATCTTGTGTTTGCTAGGTCGTCTGGGGAAACGAAAGACTCTGGGTCATGAGTCGGTCTGTGTCGGTATTCACGGGCGATTCCGAAGCGGTTGAGCTGAGTGCGGAAGGAGTCGAAAACGTGGAGGAACACGCGGCAGACGGTAGAAATGGGTGCTGGAGGGGAATGAGCTGATACCGGAGGCTCCGGCAGTTGATCCCGGTATCGTGCTGGCATTTTGCGGACCCTTGGGCCCATTGGCAGAGGCTCGTCCGAGGCAGAGGCAGAGGACGAGGGATGGGGTTGATCGCCGATGGGACGATCGCAGGATGAGGCTGGGACACTGCCAGAAATAGTAGGTTGCCGCGAGGACAGGGCGTGAGCATATGACGTATTGAAGGTAGTTATGGGCTGAGGGGATTCGTTCAGGGAATGCAGTCTATCCGGGCCTTGGATGTGTGGGTCATCATTCTGTGGTACAGGAACTTAATAAATGGAACCAGACCTAATGGCAGCTACTCACCTCACTTGGAGATCCAGCCCGCTGGCGCTGGGTGTGTGGGTCCTGAAGTTCAGGCTATAGCGCATGAGCTCGATGCAAGATGTGGATAGCGTTACAATCGCTCACCTCCGTTGGTGACCGGGCCCGCTTTTCAGGTAATTGCAAGGTGGTGCTCATTCTTGCGAGACGCTGTGAGTGATGGGACTGATACATTGCACATACTGAACGATGTTGGGTGAGACCCCTCTGCGAACTGAAAGTGCGGGGACAATCCCTGCCACACTGGTACTGTGACATGAGTGAGCGCGAGAACGAATAAGAAAAACGATACAAATCCTTTTTGTTGGAACAGGTGCGTGGCTAACACGCGCACTCCGGCTAGTCTTGCGTGAGATGCCGGCAGGATTGAGCGGTGAATATATATTAGGACATGAAATTGTTGCGCGTGGTTCAACAACCAATACCTAGCACATACAGAACGACACTGAATGAGTCCCTCTGGGAACCGAGGACTGTCCTATTGTGACATGAGCGAGCAAAAGGATAAAACAGCGAAGTAAAAAAGGTACAAATCCTTTTGTTAGTTGGTTGAGATGAGGATTCAACGTGGCTAGCACGCGCTGTCTGGTTAGTCTCACATGAAATGCCGGTAAGAACTGATTAAGCAGTGAATATATAAGGCGCAACACAAGCCATTCTCAAAGGACATCCTGAAGATTACAAAATATACATGAGGCTCAGAGTAAAAGGAAAGAGAATTGGGTAATGTGGAGAGAAGGGAGGGCGGAGGGCGGGGGAAAGTGGGGGAAAGAGGGGGAAAGAGTGCGCAAAGACAAAATTATTCATTGTATTCGAAAGGAAAGGCATGCGGGAGAAGCGGAGCTCTGCCAAAATGGTCAAAGAAGGTCTGTACGTAGAAATGACATGTACGTGACATCGCATCGTAAACTGCCGCGTTCTTGTCCTTTCGATTGAACAGACCCGTGGCGGTAGCAAACGCGTACAGAGAAGAGGGGGCATCGGGCCATGCAGAGAGGAGAAGACAAAAACTCTTGAGCACCTCCTCGTTGTCGAAGTAGGAATCCGTTAGCCCCAAGCTCCCCGACTTCTTCGGTAAAGGTTCCGACCACATCATGAGCCCCGACGGGAAGACACAACCGAATAATGAGACCCGCTCATGGCTATGCTCTATCCATAGCCGGGGGACGAGGGCCCGATCGAGAGCAAGGAGCTCGTACCGGAAGCCGATCTCGTATACCTCCCATAGTATAGCTTGGACCAAACGAGGCGGTGGGTTTTTGAGGGATTCAATGGTAATCTCCCTGCCACGCCAATCCACTACGTCCTTGGGAGCCCAGTGGGAACCTTGTGAAACCAGGACAGCTTCCTCTCCAAATATTTCATGTGCTGCAAGCTTGCGGGACTTCGCAGCAGTCATTGCGCATCCAGCTGACGAGCCGGCAGTCTCCAGCTCAAGTTTTGGAGGTAAGCTGTTCAAGAACTCCCTCCAAAGCTGTGGTGACGGGAATCGAGAGGGGGGGCTATGCGCGAGGCGAGTGATCCAATAGGAATGAACTGCAAGCCAGTTCGTCAGATACAGCTGACGTCGCTCCGGACTAGAGATAAGGAGGGCAGGTTCCGGCACACGGTAACCTGGATCGACTACGCCCAAATTCGCCGGAGTCTTGTCTCTCTCCACACGCTTCTTTGCATTCTCCCAAATAAGAAAAGGCGTAGGCATCTCAGGGACAACCAGGTCTTCCCACTTGCTGCGCCCAGAGGATCCGCCACTGTGATGGGACCTGGCATGAGAGTCGCCACCTGAATGTGACTCAGCATAACATAAAGGACTAGATGTATTTCATACTCACCCGACGGTTTTTGCTTCTGATAGACCGGCCGTTTCTGCTTGGCTTTCCTTGTTTGAGTGTAAGTGGATGCCTTGCCAACAGTGGAGGTGCTGGATGAGGTTGGTAGGGAAGTAGAGGAGGAATTCGTGATGCCAACATAATGCCGACGCGTGTGGACATGCCGGCTCAGCCCCCCACCACCACAATAAAGTAAATCGAACGGTCGGAGAGATTTGCCACGTTCGGTGTACATAGCTTGCATGATGTGGTCAGGGAAGGAAAATTTGACGGGCTTCTCGATAATTGTTTGGTCGGTAATTGTACAGGAAAGGCGGTCGAGCCAGACAGGCACCCCAGCACGGAAGAGCTCGTCACAAACTGCAGTATCTTGAGTGAAACATCCCATCCAGCTTAATTTGACGAGGTGGGGAGCGGTGGGGTAAGAGATGCGAGGGAGTACGACCTCCACATAGTCCAAAAACGCATAGATGTCTAGAAATGAGCGCTGCGCCTGTGTGACGATGACGACGAGATCACGGAAAACGAGAGGATGTTGCAGCAACACCATGACCGTATGCTGGAGCGACTGGAGCATCTTGGCGACAATGTTGGTCTTCTCGCCGCGGTTTTGCTTCCACTTGGCATACCGCGTCGAGACGATGTGAGATAATGCTGCAATCCCCACTGCCTTTTCTTGTCGAAGCTGTCCGATACTGAATGTGGCATTGGGGAGCAGATCGAAATCTTCCAGGGTGGGCGTGTACCATGCCCATGCCAGGGGGTCGGGATGCGGGTGAAACTCGCGTCGAGGTATGCAAACAGCGTATTCATACTCCTTACAGTAGAGTTGTGGCCACTGAAAGCAATCTGCAGTTCCGAAACGTCCATCCGCCCGAGCACGGAGTTCCTCTTGGTCGTTGTGGGGCTCGGGGACAAATGTCATATTGGGTGAGGTGTACACCCTCGAGCCATCACTCCGACAAGCAATAGCCTTTGCGTCGAGGCTGGTGAAGGCTGAAGTTGGACCGTAAACACCGTTGTCAATTAACAAACAGAAGTAGAGTACTCACGTGAAGAGGGTCGTGTTTGAGGCCGGAAGCGACTGAGTGCATCAGCAAATCAGACTGCTCTGTACAGTTCTGTACAGAGCCAACAGCTCCACAGAACCCCCAGCTAGGTCCACTCTATACAGCTCTGTACAGAACACCAATCTCTGTGGACTTTGTAACACTGGGAAGCTGTGGCTCTGTGGGCTCTGTGGAGTACTGTGGGGCTCTGTGGAGCATTGTGGGGCATTGTGGAGTACTGTGGAGCATTGGAAGCATTGTGGAGTACTGTGGGGCATTGTGAAGTACTGTGAGGCTCTGTGGGGCACTGTGTCACACCAAAATATTCACCAATCAAATCATATGATATTTCATCCACAACATACAAGTAGTAACTACTACACTATAAACTTACTCATTCTCTGAAAGAAATATTATCTATATAGTAGACTTTTGTCAGTTACAACCTAATCACCTAACATTGAAAGCAACTTACCAATATCTGAAGATCATACAACCTAGATAAGAGATGGAAGTGATCAGTAATAACAAGTTCTAAATGAGAAAGTAGTGAGTGATAATGAATAAGGATATATGAACTTACAAATGATGAGTTGAGATGATGAGTTGAGATAATAAGTAATAAGTGACAAGTGGTGTGTGGTGAGTAAAGAGTGGTGATGAGTGGAAGTGGGAAGAAAGGAAGGGTGGGAACAATTCTGAGCTGTTGCTTGCTTTATATATGAGTGGTGCCACAAATAGGTGCAAATAATTGACTTGTCCGCTTTTTTCAAAGTCAAGTGTGGGAAACTTGCCTTAATTGGTAATCAAAAAATTGCACCACTAGACTTTGCCACACTTTCTTTGCCACTTCTTTTCATCATATTTTTGGCTACACTATGGCTACATTTATTTTCCCTACATATTGACTACACTTTTATAAATATTTTGATCATCAGCCTAACTACAAATAGATGCAAATAATTGACTTGTCCACTTTTTTCAAAATCAAGTGTGAGAATACTTGCCTAATATTGGTAACCAAAACTCTGTACCACTAAGCTTTCTTTACTCAATCACAATTCTAATTCTCATTCACTAATCCTAATCCTAGTCAGTCACTAATCCTAATCCTTGTCAGTTACAATCCTATCAGTCATAAGAGTGCCAATATGGATTAGGATTTGTGTTAATAAGGATTAGGATTAGGGAATTAGGATTGGGATTAGGATTGGTGACTGACAGGATTAGGATTAGTGACTGACAAAATTAGGATTAGGGTTAGGAGTGACTGACAAAGATTAGAATGAGAATTAGGACTAGTGATTGACAGGACTAGAATTAGAAGTAGAATTAGAATTAGTGACTGACAGGATTAGAATTAAATTAGTGTCAATAAAGATTAGGTTTTGTGATGTCTGTCAAGTTCTGTAGTTTTGTGGTTCTGTGATTCTGTGGTGTCTGTGAGATTCTGTGGTGTCTGTGAAGTTTTGTGGTTCTGTGGTTCTGTGGTGTCTGTGATGTACTGTGGGTCTGTATGGTTCTGTGATGGTTTGGCTACATTGGGAATATTTTCCCACAGTTGCACTGTGGCTCTGGCACATCTGTGGATGCTGTGAATGTCTGTCACAGAAGTGTAACACTGTGGAGGGTCTTTCAGTTTACTGATGTGGGGGTCTTGCAGTCACCCAATTTTTTTCCTTCGTAACGGCGCTGGAGTCAAGCGGCACACAAGCTGCGATGATTGTCCCTTGGGTCCTGCAGTTGGGAACTTCACCAGTCTGAACACTCCGATGTTATCCTCAGCTTGCTTTCCGGCCTCTTTGCGGATGCTGACTAAGGCACACAAATGGATGCAAAAAAGTAGGTGATGACGTTATGGAAAAGGTCCAACCTATTTTTGTACATGTGCTGACACTCTGGGAATCTTCGCTTACTTTACAGGATACCGGTAATTCCACGATGCAATGATACGCGGAATCCTTCTTTCGCCAATGGTACTTTCTACAGTTTTATCGGTTTTCAACCTTCATTCACTTATGTGCCTATAGTTCAACATCGTATTCTCAACAACAGTGACACGGCTCTAACTTTCTGTTGACTGCAACCTGCAAGTTGGCATTCCCAATTTGAGATCACAGCATTCAGTTTGGTTGTCGCAGCTATAGTATTGACAGCGCCGTTCAATCACTTAAATTGCACCCCATTTTTGCTTGCCCACCCCACTGGGACAATGCCCAAACATAAAGGTCAGTGCTCAGTGCTCAGCCCCACCTTTCTGGCCGTGTCGGATCATTTGCATGTACTTTCAGTCTCCGCTTCCCATGCCACCACAGCAGCGTTCTCACGCGTTTTACCCTGTACCACACCGAGTACAAGTGGTCGAACTCCACTACTTCGAAGATCTGGAGCCTCAGCATGATTCGAACGACCCCAGCCCCCACCCTCATCCACAGTAGCAAGGCAATGGATTCAGATGACCTTTTCATAGGATCTCCACCCTGCCTCCCTGCAGATGGGGTTTCCTGCCCCCCATCTTACTCCTTGGACCTCCCCCCTTCTTCCCCCCTTCTTCCCCCCTCTCCTCCTAGTGTTTTCACCTCCTCCCTATCCTCTGATAGTCCCCAGCGCAGTCAGTGGTCGAAGCAGGGTGGTTCCAGGCTCCGCAGTCCCTCTTTGGGAACGTGGATACCATATCGCCGACCTGGGACACTCCTGGCGGGTACCCTAGAGCTACGTTTCACTGAGAAAACACTCAGGCCTGGCGGTGACATTGGACTGTCTCACGATGACCTCAAGAAGGTATGATTACGAATATCTCCGTTGTCGACGCAAGGAGTAACATTTCTTTAGGGAAGGCCACTCTTCGCCGCGGGCCTGAAACGATTGCCAGATAAGGCCCTTGAAGAGGCTGTTTTGATGAAGCATGCAACCCGGGAGACTAGGCGTTTCCGCGCCTTGCTTTCGGCGTGGGAGTTGAAAGAGGCTCGACATTACTGCAACTACCTTGCCTGCATGGACGAGATTCACAAGGCAGGATACTCCTCAGAGGCAGCAGCAAATCCTACTTCCGCTTTGAACACTCTCCTCCAATTCCACCATGAATCATACAGCGAAGACCTGCAGTCTATGGGAGTCGCAGACGCTCAGCTCGACTCCCTCGAAGAAGAAGTCAAATCACGCCTTGGTTCATCTGAACCCTCCCCCTCTCCATCCTCCGATTCTGGAAGCCTCAAGGAGGATTCCCATCCTAACACCCTTTCCGATGGTCCAATTCCTTCTAAAGACGAAAATACGGGTATTTGATAAGAAGGAACAACTTGAAGATACCGGGGGTGGTGGCGATTTTTGTTTGTAACAAGTACGTGCTGCCTGTGTATCGATTTGTGTAATCGGAAACGCCGACTCGTTAGCAATAAAGTCGATCACTTTGACTTTCTTCGTATGTCAGTGTTTTGTAGCATGTCTGTCCTGGCAGGGTTGATAAGTGCGATCGGCGATGGATTGGCTGGACCTTCAAGCTTCAAGTTGCTGCAGTTTCGAGAAGTGATGTGTATAATCGTAATGAACGAGAAACACATTTGAAGCCTAGGGACACTACTAAGAGAGGTATCGTCCATCAAGTATAATACGGTGCATTCCTATATTCAGTTATGGGTTCCGAGAGAAGAAGTACGTGTGTTGGTGATGAGGCTGCGACCGCTTTGAGTTATTATCTGCCTGGTCGTGATCAATGACATCCCATTCAGACCATCTGGACCAGGCTGGTCATAGACGGCAAGGCAGCGGGCGAAAGGCATGACATTACAGTTTCCGTTTTCGACTTCGCATCTCCATCTTGTTCTCCCTCGTAATTGCATCAGGAAGGGATGGGCAGTGGCGACAGACCATCCTGTGTTCCCTTGCCACGGCTCTTCATCAGCAAACTAACCCTCAGTCGGACAGAGTGTGACAGACTATCACAACCTGGACAGAGCTCCAGCTTCCCCAGCTCCCCCTAGGAAGGTAC
>QFES01000043.1:0-10945 GCA_003316375.1 Tylopilus plumbeoviolaceoides
CCTGTGTATCGATTTGTGTAATCGGAAACGCCGACTCGTTAGCAATAAAGTCGATCACTTTGACTTTCTTTGTATGTCAGTGTTTTGTAGCACGTCTGTCCTGGCAGGGTTGATAAGTGCGATCCGAGTCGGCGATGGATTGGCTGGACCTTCAAGCTTCAAGTTGCTGCAGTTTCGAGAAGTGATGTGTATAATCATAATGAACGAGAAACACATTTGAAGCCTAGGGACACTACTAAGAGAGGTATCGTCCGTCAAGTATAATACGGTGCATTCCTATATTCAGTTATGGGTTCCGAGAGAAGAAGTACGTGTGTTGGTGATGAGGCTGCGACCGCTTTGAGTGGTCCAACAAAGTAACAGAAACGATATTATCTGCCTGGTCGTGATCAATGACATCCCATTCAGACCATCTGGACCAGGCTGGTCATAGACGGCAAGGCAGCGGGCGAAAGGCATGACATTACAGTTTCCGTTTTCGACTTCGCATCTCTGTCTTGTTCTCCCTCATAATTGCGTCAGGAAGGGATGGGCAGTGGCAACAGACCATCCTGTGTTCCCTTGCCACGGCTCTTGTTGCCTACCAAGGAGATGGGCGGTGACGCTGTTGTCGCCGCCCTCGTGTCGTGATCCTCGTTGCATCCTCGTGGATGTTGTTGCCGTGTCCTTCCCCTCCAGTCCTCATTTACGGTGAAAGGTGGTGTTGGTGCGTGGTGTGTAATTGGCGACTTGGTCACATCCTCGTCCTCGTCACGTGTGGTTGAACAGGGGACGGTGGCGGCATGGGGTCGTCGCTCTCCCCTTGTCCTCGTGCAGACTGTTGATGCAGTTCCAAGGGACAAGTGTTGGTGTCATTCCTGTGTGCATCGACAATATTGGCTCTTGGGGGCACGAGGCACGCATTAGCATCACTGTTATGCCTGCCCTTGCCCCGCTCCAACCCTGAGGCATTTTGTTTGAAACAAGCAGTACTATGTAGTGTTAGTGTTGCTGTCTGGTATCGGAGAGGGTAGAAGACCATCGTACCTATCTTCGTGCCAGTGGTCAGAGGGAAGCGCACGGTAAATTATCGGGGGAACTCTAAACGCTCCCAACCAACGTGCCGGAAGCCTAGAACTGTAGGAAAGCAGGATACGTTAAATGCGACTGCTCCAGCACGCCGAAGTATGATAGTGAAGACAAACCTGCTGTACATATCGCAAATGCCGCCAGATCTGACTCCGAGGATGGTGTCTTCAGTACCTCGGACCTCTTAAGTGATGATGAATCCCTTCCCGACTTGCTGTCCATCGAATCCTCTGATGAATGATGGTGATCGTGGGGTCTTGACGGTCTTGACAATGTGACGATGAAGTGCCCGGCTGCAGGCACTGCGCTGCCCACGAATTCGTGACATGCCTGGAGAATGAAGCAATGAAGGTCAGCGACGACCCTATTCCCACTCGCCAAGTCGAACCCTTCGACTCAGGCACCAATGCCACATCTCACCATATCACGAACACTTTGAGAACTATGCTGCGATGCCATCAAAGCCATTCACTGCTGCAAATCATCCAGACATTCTGTGCCACCAGCGTAGGTGACATGGTGTCGAGATTCCAAATGGCTGTCATGTCTGTCAGTTACGTCTTACTGAGGCGCTCTACTCACCAGAGGTTCAAGTTGGGTACACCTTGGTCTTGATGAACTCGGGCTTTCAACAACGTTCGCAGACTCGGAAGGCTACTTGCACTATCTGTTGATCAGGCGGATAGTACCACGTACCTCAAAAGGGTTATATCGCATCATTCACGATTACAACATCGCCGACAGTGCCGGGTGACCGTCCGAGTCACGCAAATGCATTGTCGCTTGGGACACATCGCCCCACTGGCAGCCGTTGCTCGTCGACCTCTGGAAAAACGGGATTACAGGAGCCAAGCTTGATGATGACAAGGATGAACTTACCTCCTTCGAGTCCTGCGTGTATGCTAAGGTGGCGCGCAAACCAATTGCCAAGCCTGAGGTTCGTGAGGGGAAGCGAGCCTCTGTCATCAGACATAGATTCTTCACCGACCTCTAGGGCTCAGCGCCTGTCTCAACGCTCGGTGGGCGTACCTACTACGTCACATTCATGGACGACCGTACACGACTCACCGATTTTTCACTTGCTGCGCCGAGGGCGCGAGACCTTTCAAGCATACATGGTCTTTGAAGCCTGGCTTGATCGCCAGCTTGCTGCGGAGGTCAGGTTGCTCCGTTCCGACCGAGTGGGCAAATACCAACTTGAAGGCAAAGAGTTCGTGTTCTACCTGCAACACCAGGGCACTGCGCGTTTTACCGTCCACAACACCCACAGCGCAACAGGAACGTGTTCGTGCCATGTTGCACGCAAGCGGGTCGCCGAAATATCTGTGGGGGAGGCTGCACGTCATGCTCTATAATTTAGCAATTACAGAAATTAAAGAACCAAAACTAGAGATAGCATTCCACATGGTTGAAGAATAGGACGCCTATCAAATCCTTGAACGGCTTAACACCATGCGGTGTCGCTTTTGGCCAGAAACCGAATCTTGCTGGTCTTCGATGTCACTGTGAGAATACTAGTACTAGAGAAAGGTGATTCTCACTAACGCCTCTACCGCACCTATCACATCCGTTCAAACGACCTCACCTCCCGTTCCTCTTCCCGACAATTTGCCTCAGCCACCAACCCAAGTTGCAGAGCTTCTGTCTCGCCCCAAACGAATTTGCAAACCAAGCCAACGAGTCCTCGATATAATCAATGGCAAGGCCGCAGGCCCCACTCCACTGACCCGATCATCGAAGTCCAGGAACCAGACCTTGGGCTTGCTCTCCTTGAACGGGAGGGTACGGCAGACCAGATGATGGCTGCAGGTGATTATGACGACGATGTCGAGTTTGAGCTCAACCTGAATGAGTACATTGTAGGAACCGAAGCGTTTGAACCCACCTCCCCTCGCTGAAACAAAGCGTCGTACAGACTGGCCACAATGGGAACAGGGTATTCGTGACGAGCTTGCCACACTGCAAAAAGCGAACCTGTTGATCTCCTATCAATCTTGTAGGTTCCAAATGGGTTTTTCGGGGGCTAAGGACGTAGCGGGTAGCATCGTCCGCCACAAGGCTCGACTGGTTGCACAGGGATTTTCGCAAGCCGCAGGTGTCGACACGTATGCACCCATCGCCAAGCTCACATCTATCCAAACCGTCCTTGCGCTAGTTGTGTGACAGGACATGGAGCTCTCAGGGCATACCTGAACGGTGAGCACATTTACATGCGCCACCAGGATATCATGATGCAGACCCGAAACACCCACGCCGTGTTTGCCATTTGTGCAAAACGTCGTATGGACTTCAGCAAAGCGAGCGCCGTTGGTAGCAGAAACCCACGAGATACTGGTGACCAAACTCAAATTCAAGCAAAGCCAAGTGGACCAGGCATACTGGTATTCGTCAAGCGAATAGGCACATCGCTCGCCATCACTGTTGTACACGTCGACTGCACCCTCGCCGCGACCACCTGGATGTCATAGTGGATCTGAAGAAACGACCCAGCAATCACACGGAGATCACAGATATGGAAGAACACCACTGCCAGTGGTTGTTAGGCATCAAGGTAACGCGCAGTCGCGGGGGGCACACTATTGCCCTTTCGCAATGCTCGTATCCTGACTCCATCATCCGTTGATTCAACTTTGACAAGCTAAAGCCAGTGTCTACGCCGATGGAGCCTCGCGTCAAACCCCGCACCACTGGCAACCAGTCGCCATCCAATATCCTCAGTCCATTGTCTCGTGCACGACAACTTGGGTGAGCTATCTTGTATCTTGTATTCTTGTATCATATCGAGCTGACACGCTGCATTTGAGCCCGGCACGCTGTCACTCGCCGTCGCACGCTTTCCCCCATTATTTCTCTCAGTTTATTGGATCTTTGGATTTGAGCCTGAGGGCCCCGAATTGTTGACGACATCGGCGGTGATGCCGCAGCAGTATTATGTATTATTCTTCTGTCACGTCGGTTGTCGTGCGAAGAAAAGAGTCACCAATTATAGATGTGGTATCGTCGCAGCTCGGGACGTAAGTACAATAGAATGTTGCTGTGCACAGACTTCCGACTCCCACCGCGGCCAGGCAGCTTGCAGCAAAACGCGGCTGGCAATGTCAGTGCATGTACGTAACTAAATCAATGATCCTTTGACAACTTGAAGTTAAGCCTAAGTCCATGCCAGCCAGTCCGAGTCTATGCCAGCATCAGTTACTAGTAGAAATTTATACTCAGGATTCATCATGATTTGTGATTTTGTCTTGGTATGATAGGTCAGTTCAGCGCCATGGTCTCTCGTGCTTGTGTGCCATTACACCACACAGCCATGCTTTTCCACGGCAAAGAGTCTTACAGCAACACGGATCTCCAGAGTTGTACGATGCGCCTCCCAGGGTCATACTCATGAGTCATGATCCAGGCTCCAAGTGGTTGTATGTCTTTCGCCGTCACTCAGCCCAAATCAATGAGAGCTGAACTATAACTATTTTGATCAGTGGGCGCCCGAAATCGATCACACGTCCCGATCGGGAAAAGGGGGATGAGTCATCCCCCCTCCTTTCCTCTCTCGGCAGCGGCGGCAAGCCCTGAGTCCCACGCCAGGTCCAGACCCGTGTACTGCGTGTTGACCTCGCTTAGGGGTCGGTCAACGGGGGTCAACCACGGGGTCAACGTGCTCTGATCTTGTGGGTTCAGTGGTGTCCGTCTTCGCTTTGTCACATGCGCATCATCCCTCTGACCCAATTCCTTTCTATTGTGCTCTGCTTCTCGCTGATCATGACCGTTGGCCGTTTTCAATGTGCCACTTCATGCCCACGGACGTTCAACTCAAGTGGGGCCCTCGTTCGCCATCGTCAGAGCTGCCTGGAATATCGCCATGAATCTATTGCCACACGTACTCAATCGTGACTCAAACGCTCACTATTCGATGCAAAGGATAGAGAAGCATCCAAGAAGCCACGCATCGAAGGATGCACCGTAAGTAAACATTTTCTATTTGATCTAATATTGTTTCATGTGATCAACTTCGACAGGATGGCCACGAAGGACCTACGACGGCCTCAGCAGGTTCTACTTCCATTTCTTCGGCTGTAATACAGCCTCAGTCCCCCATCCCCTCCCCCGAGAATGTGAATGCAGATACTACGAGGAACACCACTCAGGCTGTATCTACCGTAACCACTGAGCGCCTATCCAATTATCTGGGGACATCCAAGGAGCATTCCGATGGTCTGGGAGGCCCAGGTCGTCCTGTACGATCAAGACGTTTACCTGCAAGGTTTAGGGACATACTTCCAGAGGCCTCGCTTGTGTCTTCCTCTGACTCCAAGTCGAGCACATGTGAATCATCTCCGACACCCATGTTGCCTCGTGTCACCCTACATGTATTTGACTCGTTTCAAACTGCTTTCAATATATTTTTCATTGCTCGTTACTATCATCATCGTCCATCGTACGATCCCGATTCCGTGTTAACACCCGATCAACTATCCAACACCCAACCTGCTGCCAACCTCATGTCCACTAGTTCCGGGCCACACATCCCTTCATTACCTCCCCCTCCCCCTTGGCCTTGGAAAAATATGAGCATTTGGCATCTGATGACGTGGATGATGACGGGTAGCACGCAGAAGTCACATGCAGAAGTAACGCGCCTCGTACACGATGTCCTACGTGCCCCAGATTTTAAATCCGAAGACCTCGATGAATTCAACGCTTCTACTCAAATGAAACAGTTCGACAAGTCCGAAAGCGCAGCAAGAGACGACCTACGGAAGGACTCTTGGAAAGAGTCGACAGTCACAATCCTGGTGCCCACTCGAGAGCGAAATCCTGCCGGAAATGGGCAACCTTTTTCAATCCCGGGACTATTCCACCGTTCTCTCACCGCTGTCATCCGTGTGGCCTTCTCTGGAAAGAACGCAAAGTGGTTCCATCTGACACCATTCAAACAGATCTGGAAGTCACCCGTTACTGGTCAGGAGCAGCAAGTGTATGATGAACTATATACATCTGATGCATGGATTGCTGCACACGATGAGCTACAGAAGCACTGGCGTGCCGATGGGTGCAAGTTGGAGAGGGTAGTTGCTGCCCTTATGTTCTGGTCGGATTCAACGCACCTCACGCAATTCAGGACTGCATCTGCATGGCCCGTTTATCTTTTCTTCGGGAATGAATCGAAGTACACCCGTAGCCAGCCTCAATCAGGAGCATGTTACCCTGTCGCCTTTATTCCGAGTGTGAGTCATGTTTTCATTTTATATGATTCATTCCAAGATAGTAAGGACAAAGTTGCCAGAGAGCATTCGTAAAGTCATATCTGGTCTTGCAAAGAAAACATCCGTTAATGATGTTCTGGCACATTGCAAGCGCGAGTTGTTTCATGCAACATGGAGGATCATGCTGGATGACGAGTTTATTGATGCCTATCAAAACGGTATTGTCATGACATGTTACGATGGGAAGAAACATCGAGTTTTCCCCCGGATCTTCACATACTCTGCAGATTATCCCAAGAAGTAGGATTCGAGTTTGAATACTCGTCATATTTGCTAATGGAGTTGTCACAGGGTATTGCTGGCCACGATTCGGGACAAAGGCCTTTACGCGTGTCCCCGATGTCTGATTCCCAAGGCCTTGTTTCATCTTCTTGGGCAACTATCTGACCTGTCGCAGAGGGTATCCAAGATGCGGTTGTACATGTGCGAGAAAGTCTTAGCTGCACAGAACGCCATTTACAATTTTGGCTGTCCGATCAAAGGTACCATCCCGGAGGTGCATCTGAAAGACATGTCCTTAGTACCTACAATCATGCGTCACAGTCCACTGGTCTTCCAACTCGAAATAGAGGCACCTAATTGGAGTCTTTCCAATAGAATGCAATACAAGACAGGCTGTCATCGCTTGGATGCAACGTTTACCGCTTACTTGTAGTCGATCTCCTCCATGAGTTCGAGTTGGGGGTATTCAAATCAGTTTTCAAGCACCTGTTATGACTCTTATATGCCATCAACCCAAACTTGGTACCCATTCTGGACGATCGGTACGCATAGTCACATCTCGACTGAAAATCTCCATGAGATGAAAACCCTTTGAAGATTCCATCAGATAATGTCGTTTGGAAAAGGTTCCATCCGCTGATTTCCTGCCAGTGTCTCCCAGGCCCGTCAATGTCCAGCTCAACACTTCGAGGATGTTCTCCAGGTCCGATACCATTCATTCCATCCAATGCGTGGGTAGGATTCGCTCATATGAATTCTCAGTGTGCTATTCCGGCTTTTGAGGGCTTGCTCCCTGCTGAACACGACACAATTATACAAAAGCTTCTTTTTTGGCTCATTCATTGGCATGCTCTTGCGAAATTACGACAACACACTGAAGAATCCCTCGGGTTGCTCGATGAGGCCACGCGTTTACTTGGACAGCAGCTACGAAAGTTTCAGAGTACTACATGCAAAGCCTTCAATACCATGGAGTTACCCACAGAGACAGCCGCTCGTTTGCGAAGAAAGGAACATCAACTCACTGGCAGCAAGTCAAACTCTGTCGCTACTGCCAGTATGACTTCAGATACCCGCCGCTCCAAGGCTTTTAACCTCAATACATACAAGCTACATGCCCTTGGTGACTACACACACACAATCCAGCTATTCGGGACAACAGATTCCTACACCACCCAAATTGTGAGCCATCTCAGGCTTATCATTAATGTCGTAGACCCACGGTGCAACCTTCATCAGGGAGAGGTTTCTCACCGACAAATTAAGAAATTCTACCAACGTACGAACAAGAGAAATCCCGCAGCTCAGATTGCTATGCAAGAAAGACGGCTCACTCGTGTGCGGCGTCAGTGCGACGCATACTATATTAATTTGGAAGGATCTCCCCGGAATCCTTCGACGGACCTGGACTCGATGGTCCCAGACAGGTTGCATCATTGATTATCAGATTCCCCGGCCAATGCCTTCAATCTGGCAGAGTACCTCCAGAGCTCCCCTGATGATCCCGCATTCGAGGTCAGCTCTACGTTGCAAATTGATAGTGTCCGAGTATGCACTGACTTTTACCACTGGCAGGATTTCATCCCCAAGTTAAAAGACCACCTACTATCACAACTCTTAAACCAGGAATACAATGGTGATGAGCAATTGTTCACTAGCGAGCAACGAAACTCCGTTATATTTGTCAACAACCTCACTCGGGTCCTTCGTCCGAAACTGTTACGATTTCATCTTTTCTCCTTTTTCTCATTGGTCAATTCATCGTATGACTTCTCTCTTATTTTCCATTTGCTCATCGTATGACTCCACTTTACTACTCGTACAGCCTCGACTACGCATCACCCATACATAGTAGTTCATAGCTTGGTCTGTGCTCGCTCTGTCCCAGTATTTAAACCCGTGTAAAGTACCTACGACGACAGTCTTATCCACTTGTTCAATTCTCACCTTAGGCTTGAGTGCGAATTAAGGGTACCGCTCCCTATCCTCATCTACTCACTTTGGACTTGACGATTAGTCTTGAAGCCTTGAACACTGGTTATCTGTTGTCTTGCCCTCGAGCGTTACGACTCAAAGTCTAGGTCGTTACAGAAACGTTTACAAATCAACTACACAACATACGATATGCGTCGCGATCAGGACACACTGCACCCAGGCCGTGATTCTACCCAGGCCATCATGTTGCTATCCCACGAGGATGGTCCAAATGCCCATCCTTTTTGGTATGCTGAAGTCTTGGGAGCATTTCTAATCATGGTTGAGTACTCCGGAATCAAGCACACGATGGACGTTTTGTGGGTTCGTTGGTTTGGTGTCATGCCTGGTTACCATTGGGGATTCAAGAATGCTCGCCTGCCGAAGATTGGATTTGTTCCAGCGGATTCAGGTTCCGCCTTCGGTTTCGTCCACCCTGCCCTTCTTCTCCGGGCTTGCCACTTAATTCCCGCATTTGTGGATGGCCGGACGGACTCATTGCTCCGTCACGGCCCATCTGTTGCTCGTGAAACAGATGTTTCCGATGACTGGGAAGCATACTATGTCAACATGTGAGTTATCACTAAGCTCTTAGTACGCATTGAGGCTTGAAGTCAGCACTAACATTGCTAATCTATTCCTAGTTTTGCCGACCGTGACATGTTTGCATGTTACGCGGGTGTTGGTATAGGGCATCATGTCCAGTACAACTTTCCAACTTCGCTACGCCGGGATAATGATGAACACTCAGGCTCTAACGTGGACGATCCGGATGATGTGTCTCCTCTTGACTACAGCAGCCACGATCTCGGGACCGATAGTCGAAAAGAAGCGCTCCGAGATGAGGAGAATGATGATGATTCGGCAGGCAAAGAAAGTGAACCTGAAGATGAAGATGAAGAAACGGATGAAGAGAGTGTTATGGGCGAGCCTGGGGACGAGGAAGATGACCCCAGTGCCTTCAAGTTCTAACTTGAATCCTGAGGCTGAATAGATACGAGTCCGTGTCAGTACATCAGTAAACAACAAAAAACAGAATGTTGTACATAGTTAGCCAGAGTGCTCCAAAGCAACACAGGCAGTCAGAGTACTCCAAAGAGGAGCAGCTTCCCAGCACAAGCTTTGTTGATCACCATGAAAATCCCACTGAACCATAGCAGCTCACAGCTCCACCTCTGAGTCACCACTGGCATGACTCAGACTGTCAAACTTGGAGTGACCAACTTAGTAAAGTTGAATCCAGCTTACATAACCAGGAGCCAAATTTTCACCGTGCAAGTGGGTTTTGATTATGGTACAACAATGACAATACTGTTGAACTGACACGATTCATACATCATGCCTTCGACTAACTGACATTCTCGCCCCCGGGCCACTGATTGGCTACAACCGTACTACTATATGCTCTCCTACATGTGCAGTGGCATCTTTAGAACCCTTGTTGCCCAGTGGTTCTGACCGCACCGTCACAGACCGGTATGGATGTGCAATGGGAGTTATAGGAGGATGGATTATCATCCGTGGTGGCAGCCGAGTCTCAAGCTAATATTACCGGTGCTGCCAAACCGCGGCAGGTTGGAATCAATCACCGATGGATGCGGACCTGCATATTCCGAGGACTTGCGCATATGCTGTGTGACAACCAGCAACTGTCCTTGTCGTTTTCGTGATGTTGAGATGGGCCAGGATCGAAACGGCCCTCGGGAGTGGCGAATCCTTGGTTATGTCTGCTACGCCCTCGGTATCGGCGCCACCTATGCTAGGATGTCGCCTCTCGAGGACAATGGTACCCCGTCGTCAGTATCGTCTTGACCCAACCCACAAGAACTCGCTTTCTAGAAAGCTGCTTTACCCCAAGATGCGTTTCGAAAATGACCGCGTTGTGCCCGATTCCATGATGATTTGACGTAAATCATGATGTGGATGTGAATGAGAGCATATGCGTGAGTGGGAAGAATGACTGAGAAAGTGCTGACCAGCCGTTAGAGTGGAGAGCCCATCACAGTGAGTACGAGCAGCGTTGGCGGTGGACAGCTGGGATGTTCCAGGAGCGGTATTGCGCTTGGATTGTCCTTGCTGCTGCTGTGTCACGGAGGAGACCTTGCAACCCAGATCGCCGTAAGCGTACGACTTTGTGCAAACAAACTTGGCCTTTCGGAACTGATCCAAGTCTTCACGGCGAGAAACTGATAAGGGTCGTCCATCGTCACGTAGCTTTGGGGTTTACAGCAGTTCCCGGAGTGCTTGTAGTATGCACAGTATGCGCCTTCCAGAATGTACACCTCGGGGTAATGGATCTTCGGGTGTACGTGGTTGTTCATGGCAGGGTCTTTCGAGCGAAGATGCTTGGCGCTATACCACATTTCAGTATATTGCAACAGGAGCACAAAGAGCGCTTACATCGTTAGAGCTTGTTTAAC
>QFES01000056.1:9934-29667 GCA_003316375.1 Tylopilus plumbeoviolaceoides
GCGGGGGTGAGAAGGGGTGGTGGTGGTGGGGCTGGCGCAGATGTCTGGATGGATGGTAGGAGTCATGGCGAGATGGATGGGGTTAGATGTGCGATATGTGATGGGGACCCCGGTAAGGAGGTAAACAGTGCTGGGGCAAACCTGGCCGTTTGCGGGCCACGGTTTATAAGGGATGCGTGCCGGCACTCCAAGGGAGGAGAAGCCGGGGGCTGCATGGAAGCATTCTCAGGATTCATGCATGGATGAGCGTCTATCTTAGGTGCAAGGTCATCGCCAGCATCGTTCGTGGTGGAACGTCCGGTCGACCGGTTATGATGCTGGTCCACGGCAGGGCTCTGCATGCACTGGAGAAGAGGGGGGTCAATATGATGGTCAACCTGAGAGATGTGCTGCACCTGTGTCAGAACGATCGACAGACCATCGCGATAAGGACTATTTCCGACAGCCCAGGAGCGCCCATGCGTCATTGAATAGACAACGAGGAGGACGCGAGGAGCTGTGGAGTCTTTGATGAGGCTGATATTGACCTTGATGTTCATCACATCCTCCGAGTCAGGGTTTTCATCGACTTGCTGCCTTCAAGTTGCCATCGTCGTTCGCCCGCTAACCGTGCCAACTCACCCACGACGCGCTTGGTGAGTGCCCATGCTCGTTGTCGCATCCTGCGCTAATTGTTCCATAGATGATACTAGTAGTTGTAAACAAGGTTCATTTTCAAAATAACCCACCCCTTAGCCCAACAGGACCCTTACTCGGCGAACACGAGTACAGCACAACGTGCATCACATTAATCCTGGCGAGTGGGTCCCCTCCTCGTTGAGTCTGAATTCACAAGTTCGCCGCGTTCGATCAACCGGCCCCATCATCCTGCCAGTCATGGACACAGGTTTGGCAGGCAGGTCGTTTGCCCACAAAGCGTGCCTCGGGGACTCTGGATGAGCGCAACCATTGCGTCCCGGCGGCCCTCTTTCCGTTCCAACCCTCTGTACTACATATAAAGTGCACTCTTCGTCGCCAAGTACTCAGCACACGCCTTTTTTTCGCGCGAAGGCACTCATGGCACAACCCACCAGCGGAGGTCGCTCGAACGTAGGTGCTTTCGTCGTACGCTGCGTTATTTGGCTGATACGTGTGTTTCTCCGAGCAGAGCGCGCCAAAGATCAATTTTGTAAACGAGCCTGTCGGTAGACCGAGCATGGACCGACCGCCGGGGGTAATTCCCAACATTGTTGTCCCCATCTACCACTGACGTCCATCCATCCAGTATGCTCCGCTGCAACAGCAGCCCACGATGTTTAGGGATTGGGACGTAGACAACCTCGTAACTGCCAATGTGAGTGTCGATGGATGGGTCCCCTAGCTCGAGTCTTACGTATTCTTCAAGCCCGTTCATCCTGCTCCCGAGGTCAGAAAGCCATTCCAATCATTCTAACTTACAAACCAATGCTTTTTCTTCAGATTTCAAAAACTCGCAATATCGTGGTTTTCGGCGACAGCGGGGTTGGAAAAAGTTCCCTCATTAACATGCTCGCTGGTATCAAAACAGCAGAGACGTCCAGCGGTGTCCTCGGATGCACGTTTCAAAGCCGTCAGCATGCAATCAACATCGGTGGAGAGAAGGTGAATGTCTGGGATACCGCCGGCCTCGACGAAGGCACCCGCGGTCGCGTCCCACCCGAGGTGGCTGAGAGAAATCTGAACAAGTTACTCCGTGAACTACGAGGTGCAAACGGCGTCCATCTCCTCGTCTATTGCATGCGGGGTGGCAGCATTCGCAAGTCGCTAGCGAGGAACTACGTCATCTTTTACTCTGCGATCTGCAGAAAAAAGGTGCCCATCGTTGCCGTCGTGACGGGGTTGGAGAATGAGGAGCCTGCGATGGAGGATTGGTGGATCAACGGCCAGAAGGAACTGGCCAAGTACAAGATGCGCTTTGACGACCACGCATGCGTGACGACCATGAACCTGGACAAGTACAAGGGTACTCCATTTCAGGACCGCATTATCCTGTCACAGCAGTTGGTCCGGAAACTCATCTCCGACAACTGTCGCCGCGCTGCCGCTCGATCCCCGTCCGATCCCAACATCTTCATCAAAGCCGCTATGCATGACGTTCGGTCCGTGATGCGCTTCGGCTGGGAGAACGTCCAACCCCTTTGCAGTGTCGTTCTCTATCAGGCCGACACACCCACTCTTTTCCGACCTAGCTTCTTTGGCGACGTCAGGAAAGTCAGTTCTCAGATCAACGGCCGCTCGTTCGTCTTCCAGATCGCCGGTGATCTTTCCGGACGCTACATCACGCCAAGGATATCCAAGGGCGGTGCCGATCTGTTGGTCTTTGCTGGGACCCCATCCGATCTCAATAAGGGGCAATTCCGCCGGTTTTACGCTAGCTGCAGCGGTGAAGTGTGTCCTGTGCTCGTCGTCACAGACTTGGATGACTCGCATGTCAAGACCTGGAAGGATTACCTCGATGAGCAAGGGATCGGTGCGCGGGTGGAGGCGATGTCGGCGACGGCCACCAGCAGACAGGGCTTGTGTGACTTGATCGACGAGCTATGTCTCGTCAGGGGTCCTGCTAGGTTCCGTAGGACCAACTTTCTCCGATTTTTCGGCCGGAAGACAAAGGAACATCATGACGCCGCAGAGTTGATGCTACCCAGTGCCTCGTAGGGTTGGTAGATGACGCTTCCGCTATTTATCCTCGAGACCTTTTTTTGTGGGCAACTTCTAGTAGATACCGTAATTAGACTTGTTGGACAACTTCGTCGACCATGTCCTCGTCGTTCGCCAAAACAAAACTCAAGTCGGCGAGAGACGCTCTCGGAAAGAAACAGTACGAGACCGCCCGCGATGCAGCGCTCCAAGTCCTCGACTACGAAGCCGACAACTACAATGCGTGCGTCCCAGCGCGATGACCCATGGCATCGACTGATCACGTCTCGAACCAGCCGTGTCTTCCTCGGCCTCGCCTTCCTTGAGCTAGGAGAGCACGACAAGAGCGAGCAAGTAAAGCCCATCGTCCGTGTTGTGTCACGTCATGCGGACGGCCTGACACGATCGTCGTGCAGTATTACCGCGAGGCTATCGAGCTAAAGCCGGACCAGATCCTTGCCTGGCAGGCACGTCTCTCTCGCCGTTCTTTTTGGGAGGACTTACGTCGACGGATCGCGCAGGGCATCACGCAGCTGTACGACAAGGGCGGGCGATGGGATGCGCTCGCTGAAGCGCTGCAGCACGTCCTGCAGATGTTTGCCAATAGGTATGCTCCTGTAACTCGGATTCTCGCATGCATCGGGCAGACATACCTCCTCTCCCTACAGCGGTGACGCCACCAAATGCGCCGAGACGCTCCAAAAGCTGATCGCCACCCGAAGAGCCCATGGCACGCGTTCACAAGTAAGTCCCCACGTACAATGAGTCATATACGGACATGTCTGACGGGCGTCGTGCGTAGGTCGTTAGCGCACTCTCGCACTTGCTCCCCGATTCGTCGGTGGCAGCGACGTTGTCGAGTTTGCCGCCGCCAGATCCGACGAACCCGACGGCGTCGTCGACGTACGAGACGCAAGTCGCCGTGCACAACGTGCTCCCCATCCTTGAGGAGATCATCGCGATCGTCGAGCAAGACGAAGACGCCGTCGTCAAGAGCGAGTTCGACAAGCGACGGACGCGTCTGGGCGGACCGTCGCCCGACCAGCTGAAAAAGGACATTGGGGTGGAAGTGTGGGCTCGATCTAGGGTACAGTCGGGACGATTGGGCGAGGATATTGTGCTAATCGTGTGGTGCAGTTGCCAGCGCTTTACCAAGAGGTGTTGAATCACCCGGATACCTCTGACGAACTGCGTCGCACGACCGAGTCGAAGCTCATCATGTACAAACAAAAGTACTTTTATGCACTGCCGTCAACGTCGCCGGAAAAAGCGGACCTTGGGAAGGAGCTGGACGAGCTTGTCGAGGGCGTGATCATCATCGGTGTACCTGATGAACTTTCCTGGTCTATGTTCCTCGACGGAAAGGATTCTGACACGATCGGTGCGTGTTGACCTGTCTGCTTCCATTGCATTGCTGAGAGTAGTGATAGATGGATATGGTCTCGATTATCTCAGGCAGTACACGCGGCTCTTGCCCGCTACGCCCTTGGCGAAACTTCTGGGGGGCTATTTCCTATATACTGGGACGCCTCTCGAGGTGGATGAGGACGAAGATGAGAAGCGTCCTCACCAGGTGGCTGAAGACCGAGATCCATTCGACGTTATCATGGTAGGTTCCACCTTTGACACATTCGCGCCCTTCAATCGCTTCTTTAGGACGCTTTTGGCTCGCTATCTTCTTCGCTTTTAGCCAACCGCATAGTAACGGAGGTCTACCTCCAAGAACTCGATTATGCCAGCGTCATCGAAGTAGCCGAAAGTGGGCTTGGGCTCGTCCGAAGGCACGAAAAAGATACGGGGCGAAAGATCGACCAGTGGGTATTCGCATCCCCGACTCGTGTGCTTGAAATGACTACATCTCTCAGAGTGCGTAAGGCATTCAACGTGGCACTTGCGACTGCTCTCGTGCACTTATACCCCCCAAAACATCACACGCGTGCGCTCCGACTCTTGGACGACGTCTTGACGTTAGATCCAAATAACGTGGATGCATTGACTGGCCGTGGCTATGTTCTTCAACATGTTGGGAAATGGAAGGAAGCAGAAGCATTATTCGACAAGGCGACCTCACTCGCCCCTCCAGAAACCCAAAAAAGCATTCGTGCGAGGGAGGAGAGTGCTTGGTGTGTCTGCAAAATTCAGGTCGACAAAGGCGTCCAGGCGTTGAAGGAGGTATTGAAGGACTTACAAGGCGACGAGCACGACATGGATCGAGCCCGGTGTCTATGGCGTATCGGGCAAGGTTGCTGGGAAATGGGAGGTTAGTCCACACTGCCCCATCCGCTCACCAATGTCTCTTACCTCGCGCGCAGTCGACTTCCGTGAAGAGGCGTTCTCGCACTTCATCAACGCCCTCAAATACGATCGGACATATGCTCCCGCGTATACCTCCCTCGGTATCTATTACATCGAGTTTACAGATCCGCCGGATCCTACACGAGCTTCCAAGTGTTTCCAGAAAGCGTTTGAACTCGATCCACGAGAAGCAGATGCCGCCAAGAGACTTGCAGAGGGATTTGCCGACGAACGAGAGTGGGATCTTGTCGAAGTTGTCGCCCGCAGAACCATTGATGGCGAAGGCGGCCTGGACGCTGGACTTCAGGGCCAAGATAGCGCATCCGTTGGGAGATACCTCCCCACGAACGCCTGGGCCTGGAAGGCAGTTGGCGTGGTAGAGTTGGTGAGCTACATGCCCGACGACGACGTTCGATCTTCTCAATGGTATTAGATGCACAAGAATTATGCGCAGTCCATCGAGGCCTTCCAAGTGGCCTTGCGCGCAGAACCAGATGATCAGCTCTTATGGCTTCGTCTCGGGGAAGCCTATAGCAAGGCCGGTCGCCACGCCGCTGCGTTGAAAGCACTTGCAAAAGCCCACGAGCTCGATCCAGACGACTGGGTTTGCACGTATCTGATTGGCGAGGTGCAACACCAAACCGGCCGGCTCGTCGAGGCACTGCTTTCTTTTAACTCTATCCTGGATGCACGTCCGAAGGAGATTGGCGTATTGTTGTCCCTTGCGCAAACCCAATTGGACCTTGCCCGACAGGAACGGTTTACTGGCTTCGGTGCAAGATCCGAGCAATCCTTTGTCGCAGCCATCACGACGTGTCTCAAGGTGTCACAGGAAACCCTTGGCCACGGAGGTGTGATGTGGAAGATAGTTGCAGATGCGCTATTCGGCTTGTCAAACGCAGCTGTGTTCGTGGACGAAACTGCCATCGAGAGTGTCCTCTATCAGGCGCATTCCTTGTTACTTGGCCACGCGAGCACCCGTATCGCACATATCCTCTCCCCACAATCCAGGGTCCAGGATGCCCCATTGACGCGCCGTCACGTTCTTGAGGCCGCCGTGGCTGCTTACGACTATAGAATCACCGTTGGGTCAACAGAGGATATTGCCTTGGGCAGTGCACTCTTTGACATAGCAGTAGCACTCCATGCATGGTGCACCGAGGTCAAAACTGATGCCTCTGAAGCTGCGACATCGTTGTTGAAGCAGGCACTACAAAAGGAGCCTGGAAACCCCGTTTATTGGACGGCACTTGGCAACATGTACTTCCTCAGAAAACCGAGGACGGCACAGCACGCGTATATCAAAGCACTGGCGCATGATCCCAAGGTTTGCTCCTCATATACGCCATCATATGGAGATCCTAACATGACATGGAATAGAACGTGGTCACATGGTCTAACCTTGGTCTTTTGTACCTATACTACGATGATCTGGAACTGGCAAACGAAGCACTGCTACGGGCACAGGTACTAGACCCTGATTATACCCTTGCTTGGGTTGGACAAGCGTTGGTAGCTGCGAGAAACGGACACGACACCGACACCCGTGGGTTGCTCGCACATGCAGTCGGGCTCAGCGCTGACGTGGTAAGTAGATTATGTTTCGCGCCTTTATGCTACGAAGTTGACATGGACTAGCCACTGGCCGACCTGGAATTTGCGTCAAGAACGCTCTCTGCGCTGTCGGCTGCTGCTCACCCTCGAGGTGGAGTCAAGGAAGGGCTCCTTCCTGCTTTCTTCGTTCTGAGCCGCTACGCCCAACGGTGCCCGCAAGATCCATCTGCTCTTCACCTACTGGGCCTTCTGTGCGAGCGCTTGGATAAACTCGAAGAGGGCGCACAATTCATTTCTCGTGCAATCGCCCTATTGGAAGCCGCATACGAAGAAACCGAAGATCCACTCGTTGAGAGACAATTCACGATTGCCCATGTCAACCTTGCTCGGCTGAAACTCGGCCTAGGGAATCATTCAAGTGCCCTCGAATCGTTGGAGACGGCTCTTGGACTGCTCTCTGAACAAGGTCCTGATGAGGACGCGGAGACGAAGATTCTCAGGGTGCAAGCGTTATTTGGGACGGGATTGGCGCAGTTCAAGTTCGGGGATCTGCAGTCGGCAATGGCGACCTTCCAGAATGCGCTGAATAACACAGGGGAGAACAAGCTCCTTCGCACGCACGTCACCGTCTTACTTGCCCAATGCATGTGGGCGATCGGGACGGAGGACTCTCAGCACGCTGCCAAGGTGCTGTTGTTGGAAAGGTAACGCACTCGAGCCCCCATTTGTTGTGCGGCATAGCTCACGTTCACCCAGTATCGAAGATGACCCCGAGAACCTGATGGCCACCTACACGTTAGCGGGCATGGGTATCCTCTCGAATGACGAGAATCTTGTCGACGCGGCCGTGTTTGAGATCCTAAGTATGCCTTTTGAGCGTCGGCTGGAGCTAGATCCAACAAGAGACGTGACGTACCTTGTGGTGCGGCACTTCCTTGGCCAGGCGCGTGCTGCATTCACGTTGTCTTGCGGCTCTGATACTGACTGAAAAGTCCAGGGCGATGTCCATCAAGCGTCCAGAACGCTACAAAAGGCCTTGCACGTTGAGCCAGCGGTCGTCCAACTGCGACGCGACCTCGCCGCGCTGATCTTGCAACAAGGCGATGTCCGGACAGCCCAAGCGATTCTCGAGATCCATCTCTCGCAAGAGAATATCGCCGGAATGAAGGATACGCTTCCATTGCTAGCTATTACTGGCAAGGGGCGAGAAGCCGTCAGGCGTGCACAAAAAGCGATCAAGTTGGATCCAGGCAGGGTGCAAAACTGGCAGACGTTGGCGTATGTAAGAGCTAGAGACATGTCGTGAATATACAGGAACCGAGATATGTGTACTGTCGATCCCGAGCGAGTTTCGTCTTTTTTTTTCCGTCACGGTTCTGAATCGTATGCGATTTCCACGTTCGTCACCGCTTCGCCTGGTTGGCGGCCTCTGAACAAGGGCATGAGAAGAGCAGAGAGCAAATATTGGCAGCGCCTGACTGACCTCGCCGTGTAGCATCCTCGAGCAGCTGCGTATCCACATGCTCCGCGGGCAACTGCACGTATCGAACGACCGATCCGCGGATAAAGCAGTTCTTGACCGCCATCTGGGCCAGATGAAACACGTCGCACGACCCACGGACGTATGGGGCTGCTCACCATGTGTGGGTGTCTCGTCTCGTCGAGAACCTTGATCGAGTCCAGACGGATGTTGAGGAACCTACAGGGTCGAGGGGGTCAACGTGGTGACGAGGAGCGTAGGGTTCGTTGTACACACTGATCGACCGACTTGAGCACGCCGGATATCGAGAGGTCGTTTTTGAGCTCGACGGTGACGCGCTGGTCGGTGAGCGTCTTGAAGACGGAAAAGATGAGCTTAGAGGGATGAGCGGCGTGCGGTATGTGGCGAGTTGATCGAATGAACTGACCATCCTGATCTTGGTCTGTTTCAAAGTCTCCTATGTTTATGTAACTTCGCTACGACTAGTACTAGTACTGCAACACCCCTCTGCTCAATCAAACTCTGACATGTCAATGTTGTATGTAAAGTGCTGGAATACCCTTCCTTGAGTTGCGTTCCGCGACGAGTCAGTTGCAATCATACCTTGTACAGACACATAACCTTTACCACCCAAGCCTCGAGGTGATATATCTTTTTGTTGCCCATCCTCATTCGTAGTTCCTGCGAGCATCGTCAAGATCATGCAAGTTCATCCATAAAAGGATCGGATGCGTACGTAGAAGGCTGCCCAGTGCATCACATCGGCCTTGACAGCTTCGTCTACACGTTCCACGACCCTATCCGCCACGGTCTTGATGCCAGACGATCAGAGGCGCCACCACCGCCTGCAAAAAAATTCTCACCTTGAGAATCACAGTAGGTGGTATACAATGGCTGAGAAGCTCATAAAATTTGGCACGAACTTGCATCACGCGTTCCGGAGATTGTTCTTGCACGATCAGGTCACCAACCTTGTGACAATATGTCTCCCAATCTGGTTTTGCGATGTTCAGAGAGCCCGAGAGATCAGGTCTATGGGTAATATTTCAGTCGATGGACGTAGGTGTCACAAGGGATCGGGCCTTACGATTGCATTTTGAGAGCCTCAAAGACGAGTAACGCTTTCCTCATGTTTCCTGCTGCGTCTTCTGCAATTTGCGCCGAGGCTTCCGGTGGAAGGTCAAACTTGAGCTTCCTGGCGACATGCTCTAATACGGTTTGCATCTGCGCGGAAGCATATTATTTGGCAATGTCGATGGAATGCAAGGAAGAATCACCTCTTCCATGCTTGGTGCAGCCACTCTGATGAGGAGACATCGACTCTTGATGGGTGCGATGAGTCTACTTGTGCTATTGGCGCACAATATGATCCGCAGGTTGGACATGTACTTCTCCATCGTTCGGCGCAAGGCGGCTTGCGCATCACGGGAGAGGGTGTCAGCTTCATTAATGACCACGACTGCGCAGTCTGTGAGCACCCGGAGCATCGACTGCTTGCATAGCTCGCACCTTTGAAGCGCTGCTTAGCACTGAGGTCAACCTGTTGGGTTTGCGCCACCTCTTTTATGAGCTCCTGAATGATAACTCGGTCGAAATTCCCAGCTTCGCTTGAAGGAACGCTCGTCTACTCATCCGCGGAAACCTGGCACGACAGGACGAACCTTGGCGTTATCTCGATGTGGTAATTGCTCTGGACGAGGTTGATCTCAATCTTGCGTCTCGAAGGCGAGACGAACACCCTCTGGTCGATTTTCAGCTGTTCTGGGTCCTCAGCACCGGGTCGCTCGGAATGGTACTGCGGGACTCGCCTTTTCGACGCCACTTCCATACAGTTGTCGAAGAGTACAGCTTATTCGTGTCTTCTTCCCAGCACCCGAAGGACCATAGAAAAGTACATGGGGAAAGTCTCCGGAAGCGGCGAGGGACTTTAGGCGAGCGGACAAGCTTTGGTGGTAATGGAGATCGTCTAGCGTTTTTGGTCTGAACTGCAAGGAAGATGAGCGAATACCCTTACTAACGTTTCGAACTTTGGCTTGCCTTGTCTACCCAGAGAGACATGTTGAAGTCAGTCAAAGAAGTAGTAGGAGCACAAGAGACGCGGCGAGTCGCGTTACGTCACGCGTTTATTGGTCACGCCTACAGACACGTCTTCAAGTTACACTAGTATCAAACATTCTTGATCCCAAGCTCTTCTGCAATTATACTAGCAGCTTTCTCACCAATCACAAGCGCAGACGAATACGTGTTCTAGTAGAAAGTTGTTATTCCATACGCAGCAAATCCCACTATAAAAGTGCGTACCGATGCCACATTCAAAGGAGCAATGGACAAATCTAGATCAAACCCGTCAAGGAACCGTATCCTCCTTGATGGGCCAGAAAGGACATACCTGCTACTTTCAAACCCTTGACGCCATAGACATTGAGCCGAGAATCAACCACACCCCCTTGCTGTCTTGGCCTCATGGCACAAGTTCCGAGCTAGATGTCGCGACGCCTTCAGCACAAGTATATATGAAATACACAGCCGGGTACGATACCGAGTGTCTGGCGCTCGTCACTAGAGGTATTCCGTCAGGAATTCGTAGCATGCCGCGAGTGAGAACGAGAGTTTACCTGACGCCCTGTGGAAGTCATCGATGGCCTTATCGTCTTTTGTTGTGTAGGCAATATCAGGGGCATCAATTGGGACGGGCCCATCTCTCTCTTTGCATTCTGCAGCGCTTCCTGCTGGAAACACGGGATGTTTGAGCTGCAACTCGCCCCTGTAAAGCGGCATTCGTCTGATCCACTCTCGCATTCTCTTGTATGCTAGCCGCAAAATAGCAATATCAGAGGAACTACAAGAGACGTTAGTTACTATGTGCGAAAGAAAAAACGGTGTTGTCACTTGTCAAGGAAATTCGTCAAGAATACCAAGCCTTCCTGTGGATCGTGAGCCGAACGGATGTGAACGCTTCCGACCGACTCTGGGTGACACTGCCCACAAAGTTAGTCGAGACCTCACACGAAATCGAGTGAGATGTAGCAGACCAAAAGATAGCAGGCCCCAATGTACTTGCGAGCGGGGAGATCATTGTGGAGTCCGATGAATCTACGAGAGCATTGAGTCTTGCCGCGCACTCAAATTAGTACGCCATACCCAGCACAAGGCGCTAGCAGAGCAATCGATTTGTCGGGGGTGCTCTCGAGAAATTTCCTGCGAGTAGAGAAGTCGGGTCCTAATTCCTTGAGGTCGTCCACGTTTGGTCGTAGCTTGAGCGCTACATCATACGCACTGGAGAATATGACTAAGATTAGTGCTTAAATTTATTCTTGTGAAGCATCATACGTACTTGTGAGAAACAAGACCAGTTCCATCATGCTTCCATGATTTCGTTTGCTCTACATGGGATCCATACTTTTAGCTACGGATAACTTTGGATCTAGAATCTCACCATCGATTTCTTTGGCATCATTGCTGTACAGCGCATCCATTGTCTCTGCTTCTCTGGCCGCAAAAAATGCTGAGAACGCAACTGGGTGGTCTGAATCCGACATCAGTACGACCCATGTTCTCCTCGTGATAGAAAGTCATACAAACCTAAGAAGTTCTCTCCTACGCCTGGTAAGTCGACAATCTGAGGGATATTGAGACGAGATAAAATATCCCTTGATCCAATGCCAGATCTCTCCAGAATAGCGGGTGAACCGAAGGCTCCTCCAGACACGACAACAAAACGTGTTGCCTTTGCGGCGTAGACTGTTCGATCCGCAGACGGTTTAAGTGTGCGGTCGTTGGTATATTCCACTCCTGTAGCTCGACCATGCCTAAATTCCAACTCTGTCAGTGGATCAGCCCCACGGCGGAGATACTAGTATGGCCGTACTCTATCAAGACTCTCATGACAGCCTTTTCAGAAAGCACGCGCAAGTTTGTGTTTCCTTCTTGACTGTACACGAAACCATGCGCAGAATCCGAGCGGCGACCAGTCTTACCGTCGATCCACCTGCGTCATACGAATGAGTTGTCCAAAGGGTGCTACCAAACTCAGCGAGTCACTTACTTTGCCCATCGCTGCAGTGATTGACGTAAGTGTTCCGTCATAATCAATTGACTGGTCAGCTTACGCTGTAGGTGTCGCATGTCGACAGGTCATTGCTATCATCCGCTATTTTACGCGCTGGGTCATATTTTGTGGCGACGTCGAGCGCTTGCATGCCAACGTTGGTAAAACAGCCACCATACGATACCTTGAGTGGCCCTGAGTATCCATGCGTTGGTTCATGTTCCTTTACTTCGTATGTCTCCGTCTGATGACGTCAATTCACTGTTGTCAGATTTTAGTACCAGGCATTGATCTGCTTACCTTTCGCAACAGTGGAATCAAGTCCTTGGATCCCCAGCCTGGGTTGTTGCAAATTGTCTCCCAGTCATCATAATCTGAGGCTGATAGCCAGAAGAAAATGTTTAAACTATGGCTGACGACATATATGACGAATTCACGAACCTGCTGCCCTAGTGTACATCATATCTGCGCATCGAACGATATAAACCATGCCATCGTCTACCGCGAAGGATGAAGCTAACTCACTGTTTATAACAGAGCCACCTCCTACACATCTCCCGCTGTTGACCTCGACTTGCCTACCATTGAGATACGGTGAGGGTTCAGCCAAGTAGGTTGAGGTAAAAGGATCCCCAGCTGCCAAATGTTGGATGCATCGAGATGGTTCTACGCAACTCGGGTCGTCTTTTGAGTGTGGACCGGCCTCCAGTATCAGAATCTTGAGCGAAGGATCGGCTGCAGCGAGACGGCCGGCAACTACGCAGGCGGTGGTCCCCCCTGGAACGTCAAAGTCATTTTCTGACAGTGACACGTAAGATGGCGGGACACACCTCCGGCAAAAATGATATCATATTCATGAGTCGCCTCAGTCATGGTCGAGGGAATCCTGGAGGCGCTATGATTCGCCATGGGTTAGGTTATTTATACTGTCATGATATGCTCGAACAGGAGATGTTGGAGATACTACCCACAGGTTATTTATACGGATTCATGGGAAAAGACCTCGAAGCAAAGGAAGATTTCGCCTGATAAGTGACCGCGATTAGTACATACCAAGAAAGCGTTCATGGGTCACGGTGTCGTAGCTGATTGACGGATCAGCCGATCACCGCCCAGGCACCTTCCGCCTGAAGATGTGTTGCTGATCCCAGCGGTGCTAGAATTATACAGCACCCACTCATCTCCCACGGAGATTGTTCGCGACTTGGTTGTCGACTTTTACCCGAGACGGCAATGTGTTCCCATGTCGTACATCCATGTGACGACACTCACGTGACCTTCGAATATTGCCGTCTCTCGAGTATTGAGCTCATCTGGTTCCATGTCCTGACACAACTCGGACGGCCTAGCAGGACAACAACCGTCGCGTTCCCAACACTTGGGATTCCACGAGTCATTTGACGTATCTTGTTTATATTGACGGATCGACTTTTGCTCCCTGCCTCCCGACAGGGCATTGCGTATATATCTCCACCTTTTTGCTTCTAGCTGGAATGCACTCTCCTAGCAGCGATTTCCGTTCATAAGTATGCATTCTTTCTGGTACGGTCATAGTTTGCTGAACCTAGCTCACAGGATCTCCTTCTTCCGGAGTTAATATACATCACTCTACAATGACGAGCGTCAAACCACACGAACCTCTGACCGTCAGCACGGTCACTATGCGCAGAAAACCTGCGTTCACATATCAATCCCCTGCCCAAAGTACCGCGCCAATGCAACCTGAGAAATCCCTCTTTACATCACCCAGTACCACAACACCACCCCTTGAATCACCTGCTTCTCAGCCTTCGCAGATGTCTGAGCTATTTACCGTCGTGCATAAATCAGGTCGAAACCACATGAACACCCCTCTCTTGCCATTATATCACCCTTTCGGCACACTGGCATTATCACTCCCAGATTTGGATCCCACAGTGTTCGGCTTACCCGCTCCGGTGGCTGTATTCGACGATCCCACGCGTCGTTCCTCCAATCGCCAGCGTCGGCCCGCACTCAAGGTTCGCGATGCGGACGAACCCGCCGCGGCCAATCCACTCTCGTTTATTTCAATGACACCAGCTCCCGAGTCCGAAGCGAGGGAGAAGACCAGTCCGCGCCGAAGACGCGGAGGGGGCCCCGGTGGGAGGCGAAGGCGCAGAGAACCCGAAGACGGGGACGCTGCGTACCCTGCCAAACGCCCGCGCAATTCAAGGTCTTCAGGGGCTGCCTCGGGTTTGTCGGGCGCGCGTGCTTTGAGCGGGGAAGCCGGATCGCCTACACTTTCGAATGCGCACTCGAGGGCTTCCCCTTGTGTAGATGCGGGACGAGGTGACGCCGCTGAGGAGAAGAAACGCGAGCGCCGATCGACTCGCTCACGGGGAGCCGTCGTGCGACGAGACTCGACAACGAGCGAGGATGACACGACGACATCGGCTTCCCGGTCGATGTCAGGAACGAACGCAGCTCCCAATCGAGTGGAGACCAGCGGGGAGCCGTTAGAAACGGAGGAGTCTGCAGCCATGGATGCATCGAAAGAAGGGGCTACCACTCCTGGAGGTGAATCCAAGGATGCCATCGCTATTCCTGAGCAACAGGAAAATTAGTTATACGAATGCACACTTGACCCGCGATCGATGCAAGTGGTTACGTGTAGAATGGATGACGCTCACACTCACCCTCGTTTCTCATTTCTTTTTGTATGCATCACGGCCAATCTTTTTCCTTGTTCTATAATGTATCTCACCCTAAATCGTCTTCTATGACATCTGACAGGCCTGATGAGATTGGTGGGCGTACTGCGCTGACGGTAAGCATTCCGTCATGTTCTTAAGCATGTTAGAAGTTTGGTCTATACTCGTCTCGGTGGAAACCAAACGGGATTTGTTGACGACATTTGCACCCGCGTCTACATCATGTGGTCCATCGGAGGACCCGAGTCACCGTCACGGGGTCCGTCTATTCTGGCAGTTTCCTTTCCTGGAATGAGACGTCATCGCGAGCATGTGATCCTCCACATGGTTCTTTCTCGGACATTGCTTCGGATTAGCTTTGCCTGATTAACTTTGAATTCATGGGCGGGTCACTGAGGTCGTCATCCCATAAATCATTCCCGCCCTCCTTCTCCTCTTCCCAGCATGGACCAACTCGCGTCTGATACCGCGAGACCCTCCATCGCGTCTCGTTCAGACGCGTCTCTTGCTGGCACGTCCATCATCATCTCAAATTCTAACACTGCTAACTCTCTTGACAGGAAATGCAGCCCCCATGGCTGGCTCTGCTGACCGTGTTGTCAATCCTTTTGGTGATCCTCCCAGCAGTGAGGCCCTCACCACGACTCCTGCCGGCGTTCCCTTAGCTACCACCACCGCGGAACCACCCAACGAGTCTGAGCAGCCCACACAGCCGGGCTCAACACCTCCTGCTGCTCCACCAAAACCGCCTCTCTACAAACGTCGCTGGTTCATCATCACCAACGTCATTGGAGCTTGTGTCGGAATTGCCTTGCTCTTCATTCTGCTGTTCCCAGTCGTAAGAGCCATCGTACAAGATGTCGTCAACAAAACCACCCTCGATATCACAACCGCCGCCATAACCAACCCGACCAACACGTCGTGAGTTTCTCCAATTTCCTCCTATATCCACCCTTACCCCCTCGGCCCCAGTTTTCAACTATCGATGCAGGGCACCGTACGTAAACCCAATACATAATTCCACATCCTGTGGACCATGACATGTTTCATCAGGTTGCCCATACTGGCATATTTTCCGCAGTCATCTCCTTCCCTACTCCAGTAAACGTCAGCTGGATCGATGGCTCCACAAAGGTTCCCATCGGATATATGCAGTTGGCCACCCTTCATGCTAACAACGCGCGAGCGACGATAAACGACACGACCACTTTTCATATCACGAATCAAAATGCTTTCGGCCGTTTCACGTCTGCCATGATTACGTCTCAAAATTTCACCTGGCAGCTTGAAAATTACGACCTCACTGTCCAGGCGGAGAAGTTCCCGACCGCTTATGGCATAGCGTTCAACAAGATGGTTACAATCAACGGCGAGTTGTATTTCCGGCTCTTGTTTCCCATTCCCTTATTATTATATCCCTCGTAGGCACCAATAATTTTGCCGGGAATGTCCAGTTGGAGGATTTACAGCTGCCTAGTGACAATCCTGCAGGTGGCATCAATTTTCTCACTGTCACCCAGCTCAACAATCCAAGGTTTGTCCGCTTTTTACCCACTTAGGAATAGCAACTAAAGACGTATACAGTCCGTTCGCGCTTGACCTTGGAACAGTGGTCTTCGATCTCTCCTACCAAGGTGTTTATTTGGGCAGTGGTTCTGGGCCTAACACACATCTGGTATGCACTGTCCCTTATGAAGCAGCATATGGATGCTGACACTCGTTACATAGTCACCCGGAAAGAATAACATCTCGCTCACCGGTGTTCTCATTCCTCAAACCACAGCCTCCAACCTAGCTGTGGTTTCCCAGCTGTTTACTAATTACCTTAACCATCAGAATTCGCCCGTAATCGCCACTGGGAAGTCTACAATCCAGTCCGATGGCACGACAATATCTTGGCTCAGCCAGGGCATTTCGAGCCTCTCACTCACTGTTCCGTTTCAATCCCCCGCGGCGATTAATCCTATTCGGTCCATTGATCTCGGCAGTCTAGCACTAGCCTTCACGCCAGAGACCGCATGGACTCCGCGGACAGATAGCAATTCGGTTTATGCCTCTATGGGTGAGCACCCTGTCCATATTCTAATGAGAACTCACGACTGAGACGATGCGTAGAGCTCCCTTTTGGGTTCAATGTATCGATCTCTGCCATTCAGAACCAGTTCAACATCATTAAGAATGGTTCAAATGTCGCGGGGCTCTCTACGGTGTGTCAGACGACACGTTCTCTAGTGGAATTTTGCTGATCAGCTCGCTGTAGCCTCTTGGTGCTTCTACTTCGTCTATCACTATTTTGGGACCGACGGATACGCAGGGCCGAATTAACATCACCATCTCGGATGGGTTTCTCAACGCAACGAACTCGGAACATGGGTCATTTTCCTCGTTCAGTGAGTACAGCTCTCATTTACCTAGTTCGTGCCTAATGCCCTTTACTTCAGACAGGGAGCTCACGGACTCGCAGGTCACCGAGTTCTTGATGGTAGGCAACTCAGCCGCTGTAGCGACCACGAGTCTTGGTCAAATCACGCTTGATCCCATCAAAGTCAATGTATCTACGAGTTTGAATGGTCTCCGAGGATTGAAAGGATTTACTACCATTAAATCCGTTGACGTGTTGGGTGGTACCCAGCAAGCCCTGAATCTTGGCATCGTCGGTCAGTAATGCAAACACACGAGATAGATTGTGCTCATTTCTCGTCCTTCTCAAGTATCTATTTTCAATCCGTCTAACCTCCAACTGGCCACGGGTGATCTCAGTAAGCTCGCCTGGACCATCATGCAACGTATAAGTTTCATACTTGCCATCAGCCCTCCAATTACAGAGAGGTGGTGCCATTCTTGGTACCGCTCTGATGCCTAATCTGACACTCTACATGGGGAACAATTCATTGGCCTCGACATCGGATTTTGAGGTGATTCGGCCCGTTGATTTCCTTTGTACGCATTCCAAATGTACTTCTCCAGCCAAACAATAGTCCCCAGGGGGTGCAAACACTCAATGATTTTGTTGGCGGCACTGGTGAGGAATTTATTCTCTAAAAAATATGACTTTGAACCCACCTTCTTCTAGATGTCCAGCTTTCAATAGTTGGGTTCAGTGGTAGCACACAGGTGGAGTCTCTGTTGCCCGCTTTCGAAAGCTTGAATATCACTGCGACTCTACCTGGCTTGAATTCGAGTTTACTATCTAGTGGATCATTGGAGAGTAAGTTGCGATGGATTATATTTTTTTCTGGCTCCTGATTTTTCGCCAGTCCTCCCGACCACCTTCCACCAGAACAATATCGGCCTGGTTACTGTCCAACTTGTTAATCCTTTCACTGCAGGGTTTGATATAACTCACGTCACCTCCTCTGTTACATCTCACGGACTCGCCCTGGGTACTATCGCGACGGCCACCAACTTCTCTGCCGCCGGGAAGTCGACGACGACGTCCCCGCCTTTGAACCTCAACATGAACTATGACCCTCCGACGTTGTTTACCCTCACTCGAGTTCTCGCCGTGCAGGCTGGCCTTGATCCAGTAGCCTTGGACGGGATTGTGGCACTGGGTGGATACTCCTATGTCTCAGCCACGAACGCAGACTCGACTCCAGTCGGCCGTAGGAGTAATATTTACACGTATGAGCATTCAGTAGCCTAATTTTTTGTGCTAAACGCTTGATGCAGCGGCTTCAACCTGCCCTCTTTTGTCGATACGGCATTTAAACAGTTGCGCTCTGATGTCCAAATGTCGGCGGAACTTGTAATTGGTATGCCGTCATTCTTATCACTATTCTAGGATTCTGCAATCTTCGATCAGGCGAATACGTGACAACTTTGAACTACACTCAACTCAGCGTTCCAATCGCCACTGACAGTAGCCTGAACCTGATTTTACCTGTGTTGGCGCAGCCGATTGTGCAGAAAATCGTATCTGGATCTGTGCTTGGGTACGCATGACAGTCATTAGATATCTTTTATTGACTTTAGGACTTGCCAGCATCAACAATGTCCTGATAATGAACCCTCAACAGACTTCCTTTGGTAATGTAGATTTCATCATAATCCTGACACGTTTGGCTGAGTAAACGGTTAGGGACTCAATTGAACGGAAACATCACCAATGCAGGGCCTTGTGAGACCATTACCCCGCCAATGACATATAACACGGCCTGACGTTTTTCAAGTTGACGCAACTATCTCCTTTGGAAATGGTTTGACCGTTTCTTGGAATGGGCAAGTTCTCGGTACCATGCGTATGGCTGATGTCAACGTTGTGGGCGATGTTGGAGCCACGTTCAATGTCCAGACTACTTTCGAGGTGGCGGACGTGAACGTGCTCACGAGTTTCACCAAGGTGTTGCTGAACGAAGAGTCATTCCAATGGGAAATCTCTGGGGAAAATCTCACTGGTGAGAATCCATTCGATAACACATGAACGAATACTCATACATTTCAATAGTGTCTGCACTTGGTACGACTTCCTGAGATGTGAACAGGAATCTCCTCTTAGACTTGAGCTACAGGCATTCAGGTCCCAGGAATTTCGTTGCCGTCCAAAGTTATCACTCTCAAAGGATTTAATGGTCTCAAAAATGGAGTTACGATTGACTCGTTCGACTTACCCGCCAATGATCCCTCAGGCGGGATCCACTTGACAATTCAATCCACGGTGACAAATGTGCGCAAACACTATCTGGTAGTGACCATCTTTGACTGACTTTGAAATACAAGCCCTCGCAAGTCGGTATCGAGCTGAGTTCCATCGCTTTCAATACGTATGCCGGTGGTACCGAGATTGCGCCCGTTTCGTCATCATCGCCGGTGACGCTTGCACCTCAGTCCACGTCGTCGCTGCCCCTTGCCGGTCGGCTCATCCCACAGAGCACTCCCGAAGGCTTGGCTACGGTATCGGCGATCTTTAACAACTTTATTCATGGAATGGATAGCAAGGTCACGGTTCGGGGGGCAAGCGCAGGACCAACCGATGTAAGTGTGATAGCCATCTTACTCACATGTTGCTAAGGACCATCAGGTCACATGG
>QFES01000069.1:0-23443 GCA_003316375.1 Tylopilus plumbeoviolaceoides
ACAGTAGCTGGGCACGGGGACATGCCGCATACTTGTGGGTGGCAGGGACGATTTCGGTGGGGAGATGCAGCCTAGCTAAAAAAAACCAACATTGAGCACACCGTTGCACGAAGAAAGAAGGAAAACGACCCGGGCCGCCCACGCACCACTTCCGGAGGTACTCGATGCCCTCGGACATGAGCACATTATAGTACCACTGCCACGAAAACTGGGTCTTGACGAGGCCTTTCAAGGTCAGGCTTTGCATTGCCTTGATGACCTTGAGGTTGGGCACATCGAAGTCTTCATATTTGGGTGCATTGTAGTCATTCTTGGCGACGAGCACACCCTCTGTGTGACTGCACGTGAGCAGTCGGGGACGCATGAGGGGTGACAGTGCAACGACACACCCTTGAAGAGGTTTTCATAGATGATGCGCCTGTTCTTCTTGAAAATAAGTATGCTGGGCTATGAAGCAAGTTGTTGTGTTGAGTGCTGCCAGTCGATGTGAATGTTCCTATGCAGGTATCCGATGAATTTGGCCAGAATACGTACTGCGAGACTGACTCTCTTGTCTGGGACATAAGTATACCCGGCCATCCAGCGCCCGAGAACGTATATGTTCGCTAAGAGTGCATGCAAGGTACATTGAGATATACTCACAGTAAATTTAGTAGCCTTGAGACAGGTCTTGGCATCGAGTGGGACGATGAACTCAATCCAGAATGCGTCGCGGCGGTATTTGAAAAATGGCCAAATTAGGATGTACGTGACTGTCACACTATTACAACAGCTCAGCATCTAAAGAGTTTCCAGGTAAACTGTCCAGTGTTGTGAACCAAGCGCTGCCGCTATCTCCACATCGCACAGAACTGCCACGCTACCAAACGAGAGATGAGCAAATGTGTTACAGAAACAACGACGAAGCAATCCCACTTACGCACATCTGTTGACGTTGGATCCCGGTCGAGCCCGTGGCCATTGGTGCTAGCACCGTGAGCTGCCCTGCTGCAACGAATAAGGTGGGATATCCAGCATCCCAGGATATAGAACCTGCTGTATGGATTATGCATCGGAACCACGTCTCGTAATATGTTCCTAAGGTGCCTTTTCTCGCCTCCACAGAAGCACGGGATGGACTAAGGAAGAGAAGAAAACTCAATCAAACACTGCTTCGACAGTCCGCAGAGGCATGGGACATGTTCCAACATGGTGTCGATGAGTTCGACATCCAACATGCTCAAGGACACGGCAAAGTTGCTTTTTTTGACTTTGTGGAGGGCCCTCTCGCCAAGGCACTCCGGTCTGGGGACTGGTGGGTCACTTACATCCACTATTTACCGCTAGTATCTAATCCGTTAACAGGATCCTTCTCGACGAGATCAATTTGGCCAGCCCAGAAACGCTTGAATGCATCACTGGTCTACTCAGTGGCCCAACAGCATCCATTGCTTTGGGTAGTCAATACACTCGAGAAGATGGTCTCATGTCGATCGGCGACGCTGTACTGCCCCACATTCAGCACTGGGACCGTCTCATGACGAGGCTGCGTGACCGAACAGTGGCGGTAGCGACTGTCTTGCCACTATTCGGTGTCTCGATACTAGCAGTGCTCACGTTGATCGTAGCCGCGCCGTTTTATCTGTCTTACCAGCTGTACGGGTGAGTAATGGAGAGCCACCTGCTTAGGAGCGTGCTGATCCCGACCTGGATGGTATTCTAGATCGTTCCAGTGGCTAAAGGGACGCAATCAGGATAATCGTATCCTGATTGACCTGCGTCGGGGAGAAAACCAAACTATATCCGACTTGGACTTGCATGAATCCGAGGATGCTCCTGCTGGACATGACGATGCAGGTCCTTCAAGTGGACAGGGCGAGAGCTCCTCGGGTGTTGGAATTGTGGGTGCTTAGACAGTACGCCACTGGAGCAAGGTCTTGCGCGATACGATTGACTCCAATATGCCGATCTAGCTAATTTACGACTGTACGATGTAGATAGCACAACATCACCTATGTACGCTCGAGAGCTCAGCCCTCGTACCCAGTACGTGACACGAACGCACATTTCCGTTCCTCCGTGTCCAGATTAGCGGCGGAACTATCATCTACTGTACACTCGTCTTGCCCACGACGCCCATCCTTGGGCCGAATGTGCTGCCCTCGGTCATCCACATGGAATGGAAAGGTGTTCCGAAACTGACAAACGGGCAGCTGTGCTGCAACTTGAAGTCAGCCGAGCTAAGCTTAGTGCCCTCCCTAAGCCCACATAGGATCACCGTGGCAACGCGCGGCTTTCCGCTTGATTGAAACTGTCTGCGAACTGGACAAGATCACACGAGTGCTTGATGCCAGTGGAACGGCCAGAGAGACTCACTGGTATAGTAGGCGTTTGTATAGCACGGCGGCCATACGCGTACTGGGCGGTACTACGGTCCAATGAGGGGCGTCGTTCGGAGGTCTGGTGGACAGGTTGGTCAAGGGACACCGGTGAAGTTGTAAACAGTGCGGCAATGCAGGGGGATCGAGTCAAAAATCTGAGCGATCCGAGGCGTAAGACTTAGTAGACCAGTCCGAGTCAATGAAACTCACCTGGTCACTATGCCCTGCTAGTAACTGTGCTGGATCCTTGATAGCGAATTGCCTGCCACAGTGCCGAGTCGGGACAGCAATGCAATGGCAATTGAGCTGAGTATGCTTACACTGGCAAGGGGTGCGGTTCCAAGCCAATGGCAGAATCCTATGCATCGTGCTGCAGGCCCACAGCATGAGTCGGTAGTATTTTCCTTGGGCAATGGATAACTCACGAGAAAGGAGGTGGAAGAGGATCGGGTCGCTAGCGTGTCGACACGGGGAACTCGTCGGCTAGTTTACATAATGTGAGCTCCGGGATTGCGCTCCAGTCACCGGCAAGACTTTTTCACGCGAGCAGCTCAGCCAAGGACCTCACGAGCACTTTCACGGTGTGATCTGTGACACGTGCAGAACAAGCTTACCTCGTGGATGACGACTTCAGTATGGACTGCACGCCAGCACCGGTACCTGTGCGTCATGGCCCCAGACCACGTTCCATCCACGCCGACAGCCTATTGAATTGATATAAGAGGTGTATTGCTCCATGGTACAACCTTGATTCCGTGCTGCAGTATTTGAACACCTACCTGGTGTGTCAAAGCCCAAATACTTCGTCGATTCCGGCTCTGACCCTCCGTAAAGGTCTCAACATTCTTCATGGCTACGGGGAGTCAAGGCGCTTCGCTTCCAAACGGGCACAGTACTATACCAAAGACCAGCCCATCTAATCGGATTCCTCCCCCTCGGTGCACTCGATGCAACCGACCAAAAGACAACGGGAGGAACCTCGTTGTATGCATCGACGGCGCTTCTAATCAATTCGGGCAGAACGTGAGTTTTCCATATCTCCGTATAACGTCTTCTGTCAGCTCATGCACATGCTCAGAATACCAACGTGGTAAAACTCTTTGCCAAGATTGACCTCGAATCGAGAAACCCAGAACAATACGCATATCATTCCAGTGGCATTGGCACGCGCCCGAAATCAATGCATGTCATCAATCGGATGGAGAGAGTGGTTTCCGATAAACTGGACATGGCAACTGCATGGTTTGTTTTCATGGCGATTCTTGGTGTTCGACGGAGTAACATACTCGATCTCAGGAACATGGAGGAAGTTGTCAAGGATGCCTATGGATGGTTAGCACGAACGTATCAAGAAGGGGATCAAATCTACCTCTGGTAAGTTTCCTCCTTCGTCGCAGTCCCCACAGCATATAATCAGTGGCATAGGTTTTTCCCGATGCGCATAACAAGTCCGGGTACTTGCAGGAATGATATACGAGGTATGTCCCGAAATAATTTGTGAGCAATAATGTCAAATTGAATGCTTGCATAAGATCGGCCTGATACGCACCCCCACTGACAAGCAGATTGGAACGTAAGTTACTGGCATGAAGCTTGCATGACGCTGACGAACACCTCGCAGGGCGTACGATCACTATGAATCAATTCGTTCCGGAAAACCAAAGACGAGACAGATTGCAAGAGAGTTCAAGAGTACGTTTTCTTGGAAAGATTTGGGAGTACACTTTGTCGGAGTGTGGTAAGTTCACTGCTTTTCTACTCTGGTTTGACACGACACGACACTGATTCCCGTTAGGGATACCGTCTCCTCCGTCGGACTCATAAGAGGGAACGTCTTTCTCTCGACGTCCGCATCTGCGCCACATGCATGCCATTTTCGACACGCCCTTGCTCTCGACGAGCGCCGGGTGAAGTTCATGCCAGAATATTTCCATGAAATGAACTCTCAGACGGACGACGTCAAGGCCACATACGTTGTTACCTCCGTCGACAAGCAGTCCAAGGGCATTGCGCCCTCCGATAGGAAGTTGCAGAGCATTGCTACCTCCTCCCGTGTTCAAGTCGAGCAGGTCGCAACTTTCGCAAATGAGCAACGCGAGTCCGCTAGAGGCGCACATCCCTCCGAGGGGGAAGAAGGCCGCTGAGATCAAGGAGGTCTGGTTTGCTGGCAGTCACTCAGATGCGTGGGTGTGCCTTTGAAGCCCGCTTTCAGAGTACTGTACTGATAGCTCTGCACAGAGGCGGCAAGAACAAACCCGGAAAATCTTATCAGGCCGGGAACGCCTCATTGCTATGGATGCGTCTCCAAGCGACTCTCAGTGGCCTTGTGCTGCAGTCGACCGAGATAGTGTGGGTTCCAGACGATATTGACTTTGGTATTAGTGATTCGATGAACCTCGGATGGGGCGCCATGGAATATCTTCCTGTCAAACATCAAGTGACGTTCAGTGGTGCTGGTGAGGATGCTTGGCGGTAAGACTTGTTGTATGTCTGTGTGTTGTTCTACCAATCTCTGGGTCCCCAGTTGGCATCGGCGGCAACCACGGCGTATCATACCTGGTCAAAAAGTCCACGCATCCGTTTTGTACGCCAATGCATATAGGCCATTGGCAACTCTAGGAGAGGGGTTCGAGATACCCATTTTACGTGCTGAAATCGAGAACTTAGACAACCGATTCTGGGAGACAGGACTCTTCGACGATACTGCAGCACAAGAACTAGTCAAGTATCTTAGTAACCCTCAAGGGGTTCCGCCAATATACCTCGACCGCTTGCTGTTCATGCTGCGATTCAGTAAGTATTGTCGTGTTCTTGATCCATTCGATATTTAGATTCCCTTGTCGCCAGAGGAAGGAAAACAATGCCTCCAGAAGGTACAGAACTGGCGCGGCCTGTTCGAGGATCTCATCCACGATGCCGAGTGTTCGTCGCTTGTAAGGCTGGTCACGATTGTCGCTTATTATGAAGCTTGTGAGTCCTTCGTCTCCGACGTGCGTCCTGTCTTGTGTAATGATTTCGTTGCAGCTTGGGATCCGACGAAACGAGAATCCCCCAACACTCTTTCGCCCGATGTATATGACAATGCCAGGGAATGTCTGAAGGATGTCCTGGCAAAACACAAGCATCGAGACGGTCCTAGAGTGGTTGCTCTGCTGAGACCTCTAACGAAACACCCGTATTTGCGAGAGCGTATCCTCAGAGAGGACGTTTTGGAAAAGCTTGTGGAGCTACTTGATAACATTGTTGCGCAGTCAAGAGGAAATTTTGGACAGGCAATGGACGGCCTGAGCTGTCTGTTGGAGTGTGGTGCGTTAACACTTGTTGTGCATCCAAGTAACCCACTCATCAGCTGTTAGAGGACACACAGAAATTTGCGATCGATATGCTTGCGGGCAACCTCCCTAATACCACCATGTCCAGACTTTCTCGGATACTGGAGGTTAACAGTAAGCACTCACGCCTTTGTTTAGACCTATAGCTGACACATCATTTTTAGATCCACACCTTCTGACCGCTGCGTTACGCATGGTTCTGACCCTGGCGGGAATTCCGCAAGGTTAAGTTTCCCCACCTTTGCTGGTAAGCCGTGATCAACTGATACCAATGCAGCGAGAAACAACGGGGAGCTGTGGGCCGGAGTAAAACCTCGGATTAGGAAGTTGGCGAGTAAAAAGGAACGACTAGTTGGTCTCTTGGCTGTTGAAATACTGCTCGCCCTGTATAATCCACATGACGAGGGTAAGCAGTTTGTTGCTGAACGTTGTTGTCCTTTAACCCAACGCTTTAGATCAACTGAACATTCGCAATCCCGACATTCGAGCCAATCTCGCTCGAGCATTGTTCCGCCTGAACACCAACAGACGCGATTTAGATGATGAACAAGCTCGTAGTGCAGATTGCGAAGGACAGATATTTCGCGACCTATTTGGGATGGGTGAGTTAAGGTTCATCAGCGCGGACACTCGGACCTGACATGTCTTGAATCAGACGCCAAACAACTCACTCTGGACCAGACAAAGCTCATCACCAAACTGAAGATGGCAGTTGAGAAGGGAAACGTCCGGGAGCGTACCGCTGTCACGATGACCCTTTTGAAGCTTTGCGACAGTAAGGCTGACGTGGATGAGCTCCCGGACACGAACTCATCCTTCTCTCACCAGCTCCGGCCATTCGCACTTATCTTAAACAGATTAGCCTGTTGAACGTCTTCGTCAAACAACTTCGCCGTAAGGAAAGTGCGTTGCTTGCTGCCTACGCATTGGCTGTTTGTTTGAAATATGGTGAGTTGAGGATGTGTGGTTTGGGCTCGCGTAGCTCAGACTTGCACCAGAGGACATGCAGTCGATTAAGAAGAACGACGACCTTCCAAGGCAAATCGTCAACATGCTGAGATTGGACTACTTCGATGATGCTGTCGGCCCCGTGGAAGGGTTCCAAGTCTTCGGAGACCTCATGCAGCACGGTATTGGATCACCGCCGTCGTGCTTGATGACCTGGCTGATTCATTTTGACTTAGTTGACTTACGGGACAAGATTACGCGATACGATATCACCGCGGTTTTGAAAGCGAAGCTAGAAAAGGGCAAAGAGAAGGAGACTCGAACAAGCCTGATCTGCTTGGAAATATTCCGGTTCTTTGGTACGCGGTGAGATTGATGTTCACTATCAATCATGCTCATGGTATCTCCTAGACCAGCATGGGCCTTGGACCGTTCAACTTGTTGAGAAGAGTCTAGCGCTTCTACAGAATCAAGATTGGAAGTCTCAGAAAGCGGGGGTGACGATTCTCTCTGCCTTGGCTCAAACCAGTATGCGGCTTCCGTCATGGCAAGGGTTTAGCTAACTCTCTGACATTTTAGAAAATGGAGTGGAGATCATCGAACAACGCGTACACGAACTTGTTGGGGCTCTTCTTCCGGAGGGCTATCTCCCGATCCAGCTAAATCACTCTGCGACGTCTGCGAACCCAACCCCCCCTGGTGAAAATCGACCGCAACGAACCACAACGGTCATGACCGAGTTTGCCGACCTTCCATTACGGGACTCGCCATCCAAGCCACCTTCATGGATGATGGGACCGGCATGTGCACTACGCATTTTGGCACAGAACGGTAAGTGTTACAGGATGTCTTAAGGAGGGATCTGCAACGTATACTTCCAGAGATACTGCGTACTCGCATGCGAGGGACGATAGAGTACGGCAGTTTGAAGCATTTGTATTTGTCCGGGATGCTCGTTGACGAGGCAGACACCATGGCGTTCCAGGTGTGGACTCCAAACCGAAGTAAGTCACCTCTTTCGTGCGGGGATGTGGAGCTGAGCGGGATGCTTCCTATCTTTCCAGCCGACGTGACTAACATGCTCGACAAGGTGATCAAGGCCGTTGACGGAGAGTTGTCTGAAGACGGTCTCATGTCGATCGGAGACACTGTGCTACCCCACATTCGGCACTGGGACCGCCTCGGAAAGGTGATTCGTGCCGAAATAGTGAAGGTGGCGAGCATTATCCCTCTCCTCGGCGTCTCGGCTCTGGCCATTCTTGCGTTGGTTGTCGCTGCGCCGATCTTTGCGTCTGTTCGGCTGTACAGGTACGTCCCTTGGAGCCTGTATGTGAGCGTGGCGATGCTGACATGGATGGTCGTCTAGGTTCTTCCGAGTGCGGGGGTCGCGCTATCAAGATGGACGCATTTTGGATCGCCTGTTTCAGGAGTGAGCACCGAATGAAACGAACCATGGTGTCCGTAAGGTGAGAGGTGATGTGGTATCCCTACGCAAGCCGTCTGGAGCGAGACCTTGCTTAGGACATGCGATACAACGGACTTGACTGTGCCCGTGTAATTATACGTTTGTCGATAGCATGCACGTTTTATTTCATTTCGACAGTGAATCGTCACATCGACATAATGGCCCACGGCAATTTCTCCCCAAGGTGAGCCTCCGACCAGTGAACCGCTACACTATACCCGCGACGCCCATGATTGTTAGCAAGTGTGTGTGCGTGAGAGAGGGAGTGCATGCTATACGTTGTTGCGTACAGGGGAATGAACGAAAATACTTGTGTGGTCCGCGAAGAGTTTCAACGAGTGCTACGAAATGATGCATAGAACACGTCATGCCGACATATAAGAATGCGAGAAGTCTAGACTGTACAGTTATTAGCAGTTCAGGCTAGCATCGCTAAGGATGAAGTCACAGTCTGAACGAGTTGTCTCCGGCGCTGAGCGCAGTAAGAATAGAAATCCTATACCTACAATATTAATCGCCATGGCGAACTATTGCTTGGCCAACGATGAAATGGGCGTTGTCGAATGCGTGCTTACTAGTAGTGCGCGTGCCACGAATGGCGCGCACTTTCCTTCCTTCAGAGAGTTCCACCAGATCCGAGGGCCGTGCTTCCAACTTGGACCATGGACAAGTAGTATCGCCGTGGACATGAAATCCGAGGCGAGATCGCGAGGAGCTGCATCAGTGTGTTGCCACTCCCGACGATCGGGAAGTGGCCCGGTCAGAGTTGGTCACTTGATATTGCTATGGGCGTCCATCGTTGATATGATCAACGTCAGTGAGAGAGTTGGGTTTCGGTTCTAGGAGAAACAACATAGTCGCTTGGTAGCAGGCGGGCACACGGCTAACTCCGAACAAGGTTCAACCAGACCCTCTCGGAAATTACCCCAACGTGACCAGCAATATGGAGAGAATGACTGCCTCCTCGAGGCCAAGGCCTGGCCCCGTGCCACCCGTCCCTATCTCCAACCGAAACGACGGTCGCGTTGGAGTTGATATCATTACTCGGTTACCGATTCGGAGCGCGGCCAACTTCATCTTGCTTAGCAGATCTGACCACTGTGACGAAGCGCTAAAAGGATTCCTTGCTGCGTGCTGGCAAGCGTGAGTATGAGATCCACATTTTGTCGTCACATATTTCTTACCAGTTGGCCGGACCAATAGCCAGACCAGGACGCTCGATCAATTTGTCGAAGCCCAAACCATTCACGCTCTCGCCCTGGTAAATAATGGTGCGTTACAACGGCCTCGTGGATACCTCGTAAATTTTGCATTGCACACACTGACACCTTGCCAGACCGTCCATGATGCGTCCAATCATATATTCTATCCACACAGGCAATTAATATTGATCGCTATTACAAATTTACTCGTGGTTGCAACATCGCTCCCGAACGCGAACGCCCCCTGCACTCTACGCCAGAGACTCCTCACCTTTCGTGCTTATCTCGGTATCCTCCCTTACGCCCATGGAGAGTCCTAGTACCCCATCACAGATACACTCACCTGCGTCGACGACCGGCCCATCATCCCAGTCTTCATGCTCCCGATGCACTCAGTGCAACCGGCAGAAGAAGAACACCAGGAACCTTGTCGTGTGCGTCGATGGCACTTCCAACCATTTTGGTCACCATGTAATGGTTCATTATCATTGCAATGCTTTTCTGAGCTCACGACTATGGCCAGAATACCAATGTGGTGAAATTGTTCGCCAAGGTCAACCAAGAATCCACTGACCCAAAACAATACACCTATTATTCAAGTGGAATCGGCACGAGCCCCAAAGCGCCTCATTCTATCGGTCGTATGGCGAGAACAGTCACGAGTAAATTCGAGATGGCCGTTGCATGGTTCGTAATCGTCAGAATTATTCGCTTTTCGGCGAACTGAAGTATTTGATGGCTAGGCATGTCGAGGAAATTGTGAAGGATGCCTACAGCTGGCTGGCACGAACCTATCAAGAAGAAGATCAGATGTACCTCTTTGGTAAGTTTATTCCTTCATCATGGCTTTCGACGGTAATCATGGCGTAGGATTTTCCCGAGGCGCATATCAAGTGCGGGTACTTGCAGAAATGATACATGAGGTATGACACGAACTAGACTTTGTATGTGATGTGGAACTGAACGCGTGTGGTAGGTCGGCTTGATCAGGACACCGACTGAGAAGCAGATTGCAACGTAAGCGACTTTATGGAGACATGCACGAAGCTGACGAGGAGCTTGGCAGGGCTTACGATCATTACGAAGCGGTCCGTTCTGGAAGACCGAAGATAACGCAAATCGCAAGAGAGTTCAAGAACACGTTCTCATGGCAAGGCGTTGGAGTCCATTTCATCGGAGTATGGTAATTACTTCGCTGGAGTCGAGCGATGAGCACGAGCTAATTTTGGTCAGGGATACCGTTTCCTCCGTGGGGCTCGTAAGAGAAGATGTTTTGCTCTCGACGTCTTCGTCCGCAGTACATGCTTGTCATTTCCGTCACGCGCTCGCGCTCGACGAGCTTCGGGTCAAGTTCATGCCGGAATATTTCCAAGAAATGAACTCCCGAACTGACGACGTCAGGTCCAAATATATCGATCCCTCTCTCGACATTGAGCATGTCACAACTCCACATGAAACGCACTTGTTTACCGGGAGCGATCATGCTACCCAATCCTCCGAGGGGATGCGGAGTACTGAGATCAAGGAAGTCTGGTTTGCCGGAAGCCACTCTGACGTGTGGGTGTGCTTTCGAAACCGGCTCCCATCGTACTAATAGTTTCGGATAGAGGCGGCAAACACCGACCAGGAGAGTCTCATCAGTCAGGGAATGTCTCGCTTCTATGGATGCGCCGAGAAGCAGCTGCCAAGGGTCTTGTGCTGCATCCGACTGACATAGTTTGGGTTCCTGATGATCTTGATTTTGGCATCAGGAATTCGATGACCGCTGCATGGCGAGCCTTTGAATATCTGCCCATCAAGCATCAAGTATCTTTTAGCGGTGCTGGTGAAGACAGTCGACGGTGAGGCTTCCCGCGTTTGGTGATTGGTGGGTTACTGATCTCAAGCCGGGTAGTTGGCATATGCTGCAACCACGGCGTGTCATACCTGGTCAAAAGATTCATGCTTCTGTTTTGTATGCGAACCTGTATCACCCGCATGCAACCCTAGGAGAGGGCTTTGATGTACCTATCATACACTGCGGACTCGACGATACGAAACTAGACGAGCAATTCTGGGAGACGGGATTGTTTGACGATAGTGCGGCGAAACAGTTGGTGACCTACCTTGACAGACCCCAAGGACTTGCACCAGTCTATCTCGCCAGGCTGTTGTTCATGCTGCGATTTGGTACGTCTTCTCTCACTTCGGTTCACTCATGATTACATTTGTGTTCCGGCAGAGGAAGGACAACAGTCTGTTAGGAAAGTACCCGATTGGGACAGAAGGCTTAAAGACCTTGTTCTCAACGATGTCTGCACACCGCTTGTGAGGCTTGTTGCGATCGCCGCGTATTTCGAAGCTTGTAAGCTACTTTTCTTTCGTATGTCCCGCCGTTCCATTGTAGCTTGCGATCACGATGTAATCACGGAGTGTCATGCAAAGTCTCACAGCGATTTTCCTGCGGAAGTGTTCGGAAATGCGAGAGAATGGTTGACGGAACTTCTTGGTAAACACAGGCAGCGAGATGGTCCCAGCATGGTGGCACTCCTGAGGCCCCTGACGAAACACCCCAAATTGCGTAGGGACATTCTCAAGGACGACATCTTGCAAGAGCTAGTAGACCTATTCGACAACATGGTTACGAAACATCAAGAGAATTTTGGACAAGCAATGGATGGCCTGAATTGCCTGTTAGAGTGCAGTACGTTGGCGATCGTCGTGCCTGTAGTAACTTACCCATCAGCTACTAGAGGAGACCCAGAAAATTTTCGTCCGCGAGCTCGGTGTCATCCTCACAGATCAAGACACGTCTAGACTTTCTCCGATACTTCAGGTCGACGGTATGTACTATATATATCTGTTCCGGGTTGTATTGTCATGCATCATTTTAGACTCACACTGTCTCACTGCTGCATTGCGCATGGTGTTGACCCTTGCACGGATTCCGGGAGGTAAGTATTCCAAACCTGTTGACAAGCTATAGTAACCTAAGGACAACCAAGGGCGTGTTACATGTTCCCACGTGAAGCCTAGGATCAGAAAGTTGGCGAGCAAAAATGAGCATTTAGTTGGTCTTCTCTCGGTTGAGATACTGTTTGCCCTGTATGATCCGAATGACCATGGTACACTGCGCATACCCGAGCTTTATCTTGTCTCTAACCGGTGCTTTAGGTCAAGTGAACTTCCATGATCCACACGTCCGGGCTAATCTTGCCAGCGCACTGATCCGCTGGGACACCGACAAACATCGCGTCGAAGACGGACTGAATCCCAGTGTTGATTCTGGGCAGCGGATCCTTTGCGACTTTTTTGGCTTCGGTCAGTGACGTTCATCAGTGTTTCAGAATATCAGTACCTATTATTCGCACCAGAGGCCAAGGCACTCACTCTAAAACAAAAAAAGCTTGTCGGGGAACTGAAAACGAGCGTTCAGAAGGGGGGTGACCGTGAGCGTATGGCTGCTACCATGACCCTTCTCAAGCTGTGCAAGAGTAAGACTCCGATGATCCACATCATATGCAAGCTCATCCTTTGATAGCCCCGGCCATCCGCACTTATCTCTGCCAGGTTTATCTGTTGGACGTCTACGTTGGTCAGCTGCGACATAAGGAAAGTGCATTGCTTGCCGCATATGCATTGGCCACCTGTTTGGAACACGGTGAGTGGCACCATATCTCGTCAGAATCAAAGCAGCTTAGAGTTGCTAGACGACATGAAGAAGTCCATTGAAGGCAACGATTATCTCCCGAAGCATATCCTTTACATGCTGAAATACGACTATTTCGACGATTCTATCGGCCATGTGGAAGGATTCCAAATTTTTGCACAATTGATGAAACGTGGTAACACTGTCTTTGACGATCTTGCTTCATATCCTGATTCTTTGAGTTAGCCGACCTGTGGAAACAGATCAACAACCTTGAAATCACCGAGGTTCTGCAGGAGAAGCTAGGAAAAGGAAAGCCCAAAGAGATTCGGACGAGCCTGGTCTGCTTAGAGATAGTTCGGTCCTTTGGTGTGCAACGTGCTTTACAGTATTAGGTCATCCTTGCTGATGCCTCTCCTAGACAAGGCAGATCACTGGACTAGCCAGCTTGTCGTCCAGAGCTTGGCGCTTCTGCGGAAGCCGGAATGGAAGGCACAGAAAGCTGGGGTGACAATCCTCTCAGCTTTAGCTCAGACGAGTAGTAGGCTTCCATTGTCGACATGGTAGTGTATCTGACCTTCTATGGCCATAGAACATGGCGTGGGGGCTATCAGGAGCCGCATACATGAAATCGTTGGGATGCTTCTCCCGCCTGACTATCTGCGCGTCCGGCAACCTCGGGCGCCAGCAAGCCCAGCAAGCCCAGCAAGCCCAACCGCCAAGTCTACCAACGCTGGCTCTCCCACCCCATGGAAATTGACTACCGACGCGCTTTCATCAATAATGGGTCCCGCATGTGCAGTGCGTATTTTGGCGCAGAACGGTGAGTGTCGTCTTCTATCTCATGCAGACATCGGGACTGATACGATGCATTGTTGTAGAGACTTTGAGGATCAGCGCGCATGAGACGGTAGAGTATGCTCACTTGAAGCATTTGTACCTATCCGGCATGCTTGTCGGCAAGGGAGACACGTCGCCGTGGCGTGTTAAGACTCCAAACCGAGGTGATTCGTTCCTTCCATACAGCGCTATGGAGCTGACGCATATCTCCTCAGCCGATGTGATCATGATGCTCGAGAAGATGATCAAAACCGTTGACGGAGAACTGCGTGGAGATGGTCTCTTGTCGATCGGAGATGCTGTACCGCCTCACATCCAACACTGGGACCGCCTTGCGGGGATGCTCCGCACCCGGGCGGTGACGGTGGCCTCCATCTTCCCCCTTCTCGGCGTCTCAGTTCTAGTTGCCGCCCTCTCGGTCGCGGTCGCCCCCATCTATCTATCTATATGGCTGTACGAGTGCGTACCGGCAAAGCTACTCGATTGTGAAACTAACGTGGTTGTCTAGCTCGTTCCACAGGATGCAGTTACGCTACCAAGATGACCGTATTTTGCATGACATGTATACGCACCATAATGAGACTGACCACGCATAAGACCCGAGTACTCTAGCCGGAAATGCCGGAGGAGGTCCTTCAGGTGGTGGGGAGAATTTCCGGACCGTTGTGCGTCCATAAGTTGGGTCACACTACTCGGACGTGCGGTCCGACTGACAGTCACTGACTCGATCATCCCGGTCTTACCGACATAAGATAGCACGCGAGTGATTATTTATATTAGACGTTTGGCAGCAAACACGCGTTAGAGAGCTACATGCGGGTTGCGGCAACTCTACTTGATTCAATCAGTAATTTTTTCGTGACTTCGACAGTTTAGAACTTGAATATTGAATTCCATCAGTGGTAATGCTATACCGTATTGGGTCAACCCTAGCAATCGAGTCCATTCCCTGCAGTGGGATCAATGGTGGCATGGTTGGCATGACTCCGGCCACTGGCAACTCTTCAAACCAAATTCAGCACTTGTCCTTAAGACTGGGGAAGCTAGTTCAAATGAGGACGTTACCACGTGACCTGACCTGTCATTACCGCGTCACGGTCGTGCGGAGCTGACTTGTGCAATGTACTACCAATGTACACTGATCAGGTGTGCGTTTACAGACACACCTAACGATAGCGGGCGGCCATGCATAGTAAAAATTTCCAGCGAGCACAATCACTGGCACCGACTCGGAGCTAGATAGCCCAATTTGCCATTGATCTACATCGCTATAGATGTCTCGAGCTCCGAGTCAATTCAAGTTGTTGGGATCCGAAACCTGCATAACATTGGGCTGCCGCCTTCATCACCGGGCCCACATTTTCTGTCTTCACCGAGGACCACTAATCTACTACTCAGCCAGTATCGTGATGGAACTAACTCAAGTCAACAAGGCCTTATGCTCCTGGGCTGTCTCAGGTATGATGTTCAAACTCATTTTGACAACACCACATGGACATTCCTGATGTTAGGATCCAGGTCGCCAGGTGACGTCACATACCAGTGCTTGTCAACGTTACGGTGAGGTTCCTGATATACTTTCGTTCGCATTCTGTAACTACATATCACCTCTGCTGTCAGCCAGTCACGGGTTAAGCTTGTGCCTGACAGCTTTGATCTTGGCTATGCGCACGCATGCTACCCCTTGCTACATCTCCTCCAACTTGAAGCCACGACGATTTTAGTCTGCCATCAGTTGCAGGCTTTCTGGCACATGACCGTACTCCAGGTCACCAGGCGAAGCGCAGCGAGCCTTTCGATATTTATGTTTGAACACCTTATCTTGGGTTCCAGATGTTTTGCTACACTACATAAGAAAATCCCGCGCTGCTGAAACAAGAGTGATCGGTCCCGTTATCCTCTTGCTGATGAAAGCATCCTTTCTTGCCTTTCTTGCGCTTGCAGTCTCGGCGGCTGCGGAAGCCTCAGTTTACTCGAGGACTGCCGCTCTTTCTCGGCACTCACTCCTTAATGCATTTTCTTGGGAGTCAATCACCGATCCTACACACGGGCGAACGTTTGTGAACTGTTCTCTCTTCACTCGAAATCTATCTCAATCATCCACGAGGCAGGCACTATGCCACGCTGTCGGAAGCACAGTCACTCGGTTTGTATTCAGTTTCTGAAGACACTGTGACTCTGCGAGCGGATGATAAAACTGTCCTCGAACCCTCTGGGCCGGGTCGACAGACATTCAGGTTACAGTCAAAAGACAGATACAGAGAACACGTGGCTATGTAGGTGCAATAACAAATACTTGTATTTCGTGCCATTCAGACTATCAGCTTCGATGTTGTCCATATGCCTGTTGGCTGTGGAACGTGGCCGTCCATCTGTGAGTTACCTGTCTAGCTCAGATATTTGGAATCCTCACATATTTACTAGGGTTCGTTTTGTACATCACATTAATACATGCACTAATGGATTCCTTGTCGGACCTTGGTTACGATCAATAGGGTGTGTTTGTTTGACTTTCGAATTTTCGTCGCGCGGATTGACACTCCCCCAGGAAGTGGGCAGTCACTGGCCGAAAAGGGTAAGGATTATGTGCATGTTTGGTACTATCGACGATCTGCGACGACTACGTAGGGCGAAATCGATATAATCGAAGGTGTCAATAGCAAGGGCCCCAACCAGTCCACCCTACACACGGCCGCGAGTTAGTCTTTGGACAGTAAAGTTCTCGCACTGTTACTTACCCTCGCCCTCCCATAGACTGTACCATGCCAGCAGTTCGAAATATGACGGGGTACGTCCTTTGCGATTTCCAAGACACTCAGTCCCACATTTTATCTATCAGAAAGAGCGTAGAGGATAACTGCGACATCTATGCCACTGGTAATGTCGGATGTGGTGTTCGTTTCGCAGACAAAAAAAGCTTCGGACACGACTTTAACAACGCTGGCGGGGGGTGGTGGGTTTCTCCTGTTACTTTTACGAGCGTCAATTGATGCCGCTAATTTGATTAGGTACGCGGTCGAGAGGAACTCCACGCACATTTCTACGTACTTTTGGGAACGTGGCAGTTCATCCGTCCCATCGGAAGTAAAGCATCCAGGTAGCATTGTGAATCCCAAAACATGGGTAATATTTTCTTACTGATATTTGAGGCGTATAAATGACATTTCAAGCAGGGCGTACCCGCAGCCTACTTCGAGGACACGGATTGCGATTTCGAATCACATTTTGGATCTATGCATATTGTCATCAATCTCGCATTCTGTACGTGGTGCCGCATTTTTCTGTGCTTGTGCATCCGAACGTGAAGTTGATCGCTCATCTTGGTAGGTGGAGGTTGGGCCAATGGCTCATATCCTTCGAGCGGATGTCCCTCGACATGTATTGGTGAGCTCTGCGTCATCCACCTTCAACTCGTGAACCGGACTCATTGTACGCTCAGATTATGTTAACAACAACCCAAAGGCATTTTCAAAAGCGTATTTTGAGTTCAACGCAGTGAATATCTACGAGTAACTGCCAGATCCACTTTCTTTTTCTCTTCATCATATATTCATCTTTTGCGTATGGACAACTTATCAGCACTATTGGAAGGCACATTGTGGTTGACACCTATTTGGAAATGGACACGAATGATATATCACAACTTTTGATAAGCCATGCTAACCTTCCGTGGAGTTCGATCACGACGGTGGCTTGCAGGGAGGAAGGGGTGATGTACACACCACATGGTACCAGTAGGTACGTACATAGCAGGAGTGTCAAGGTGTTTGGGCAAAAGCCCTGGAGGGCTTTTCGGCCCGAAGCTCTGTGGGGGCGAGTGAGTTGCGTTCTCCGAAAGGAGCCTGCGACGCATGCAGCAGAGTTCCCCCACAGAAGGAGAAGGCTCCAATGGCATATGGGAGAATTAGTTGACGCCGGCGCCTACTGCGTATGGTTGGATAGACAGTGATTCGTATGGTAGATACCAAGGGACGCAATAGCGAAGCGCGTCGACGCGCAAGAGAGCACGCCAGCGCGCAGTTGAGCTGGCGAGAAGTGGCGCCCGATAGGTTGAGGGCAAGGCGAGTGTAGACGTACACCGTGTCGACACGAGAGAGCATGCCAGCGCGCAGTTGAGCTGGTGAAGAAGTGGCGGCTGAGGACCGGAGGGCGCAAGTGAGTGTTGACGCACACCGTGTCGACACGAGAGAGGGCCGCGAATTGGTGAGCTGGCAAGAAACGGCGTTCAGTTGGTTGGAGACCAGAGGACGCGAGGTGGTGAGCGTCGACACGAGAGCGAGCTGGCGCGGAGTAGTGTCCATAAGGTTGAAGAGCGGAGGAGCGGGCGAATCGCTGCACTTGACTCACTTCTGCACGATCTGGTAGGAATAAGGCCAGGTTTTATTGACGTGTGTTTGGCTTGAAGTTTTGAACCTTGAACACAGCGTTCAGGCCTCAGGGTCATCATGTCGGACGACTCGGACGTTCAAGCGTTTGTGCAATGGTTCGAGGCGAATGAAGGCTTCGTCGATACGAAGGTGATGGGTATCACAGAATTTCCAGGCAGCGGACGCGGAGCGATTGCACTTTGTAATATTCCAGTACGTGGGTTATCGACTCCTTTCATTTGATCTAGGTGACAATTCATTTCGTCGTACTTTGGCTCACTAAAAATTTGCAATCATCATAGGAAGGGCATACCCTTTTCACTCTTCCGCGCACAATCACGCTGTCGACACGGACATCTCCCCTTCCCGCTCTCTTTGGATTAGACGCATGGCGTGCGCACAGATTGCATAAAGGTTGGGTTGGTCTAATCTTGTGTATGATGTGGGAAGATGCGTGGGCACACGAGCCAGATGTTACGGAAGGCGGACATGGCTACCAGGCGAAATGGGGACCGTATATGCACACTCTCCCAGCAACATTTGATACTCCAATGTTCTGGAGCGCAGAAGAGCTCAGGGAACTTCAAGGGACGTGCGTGGTGAGTTAGTCGAGCACTCGCTGAGCTCGGATGCTATGATGTTTACGATCTCCTATGCGATAGCTAGACAAGATTGGCCGCGACGATGCTGAGCGTGCGTATTTTGAGCAGCTTATTCCAGCGATAACAGTTGGTTTTTCATTGGAGTTTGCCCGCTCACCGTTAATTTTTACTCCTAGAAATCTCCTACTCTTTTTCCACCCTCGCACCACCGAAAATGGTATACTCTTGATGCATATCATTGTGCCGGAAGTCGTATTCTATCACGCAGTTTCACAGTCAGTCATTGGATAGATGACAAACTAGAGGAACGGGATGGAGCGATGGAGGAGAGCGATGCCGAAGATGTCGAAGATCCCTATCCAGATACCTCGGTCGAGTCGTCCATGAATTTCGATGCTCATATTCAATCCTCGCCACTCGATAACATCAGTGAAAAGTTAGATTCAGATTCACAAGACGACGAACAGGATGATCCTTCAGATGTTGCTATGGTACCGATGGCAGACCTATTGAATGCTAAGTGGGGAAGCGAGAACGTGAGTTCAATTATTTTTCTCGTACACTTCATCTTGGGGATTTTTCATCTTCGTCAACTGCTATTTTTCTGCTTTAGTCAAAAACCGATACTTGGCTCGCTAACCGATGCCCTACAGGCAAAGCTGTTCTACGAACCCCTTATCCTACGGATGGTGGCTACAAAGAGCATCGCGCAAGGAGAACAAATTGTACGTGCTCTCCCCTTAGCTATTCGCTCACCATATGGGCTTATCTGCTTCATTCCATTATCGGACTTCGCTGGGACCCTTGTGGCCGAATGGTGATAAATTATTGAAACCACCTTCACCCTCGGATTTACTCCATAGTTCAATACTTACGGCGATCCACCAAATTCAGATCTTCTAAGGCGATACGGACATGTTGATCTGGTCCGACTACAGCCGTCTTCATGTGCTACACCTGGTAACACCGAGGATGTTGAAATGATAGATGGAGATACGGATGTAGAATCCGTCTTGCTTTTGGGCAATCCTTCTGATGTTGCAGAAATCCGAGCAGACTTGGTTGTCCACGCGATACAAACGGCCAACTCTGAACCGAAGTCGAAGGACGTCCATGCACGCATTGAGTGGTGGCTAGATGAGGGTGAGGAGGAGTACGTCTTATTATATTTCTTTCGTCCTTGATTACATCGGTATCTTTGCTCCACGGTTCCCCTCTGATTCATGGATACACTGATTCCAACTGTTAATCATTTCTAGTGCTTTCGTGCTCACCCTGCCTGAGTCTGGCTCTCAATTATCTGCGATCATCCCGTCTGCGCTCGTCTCCTTGACTCGTCTCCTTATTCTGTCAGAGGCTGATTTCAAGAATGCGAAGGAGGGAGGGAAACTTCCAAAAGGCAAACTGCGAGCGGGTAACATCGAAGAAAATTCAAGAGTGCTGGAGATATTGGACAACGTATTCAAGCAGCGCGAGGAGATGTATGCCGGAGGAAGTTTAGAGGTTCGTTTTTACTTCTAGCTAACCTACACCACTCACGTGTTTCTCATCAGGACGACAAGCGCCTGCTTTCCCTTCCAGAACCACTTACCATGCGTAAACGACACGCCGTAATTGTAAGGCTCGGCGAGAAGCGGATATTGAGAGCGGTTAGGCAAGCATTAAGGACAGCTTTGGCTGAGCTCAGTGGTACTAGTGGAGGTGTGTGCGGAAATGAGAAAGATGGCACGCGAGTCAAAGAGAATGGGCAAGATGGGAAAGAGGCGAACAGCAGGAAACGTGTCACCAATGGAACCGAAGGGGGGCATGGATGGAAAAAGGCACGAAAATGACAATGGTGCATATTTTCATCAATGAAACACTGTTCAACTGAATTTGCGGGACTTCGCTGGTTTCACATTCCTAGGCTTCTGTGCGCCCTCGAGTCAAGGAACGTGGTGTGTCAAAAATAGCCTCAGTGACAACTCAGTAACGTAGCTTTCTCCATGCGCATTCGCTAATGACCATCGTAAGTCTCCGAGGGAGTACACCGATGTGATCGCACAAAAGATTGTTGCTTTCAATAAGAACGTTATGAACAACATACAGGCCAGGCACGACCGGTGGAACTTTTTAGCCTCCATCTCTCTTGATAAATGGGACGCGAGCTGAACTGGGTTTAGTTTTCCATGAAATTTGGCGATCCGCCCCTTGGGGAACAGTCGACTCAATGAAGTGGGTGCGCCAAGTTGCGGGGTTGATGGCAGAACATTCGACGCACAATTGCCGATTAATTGGCTTCTGTGTGTGAAGGCAGCCGTCTACCGGACGATGCCGTCCTACTTACCTTGTTTCGACTCAGCTGTGGGTGGGCATAACGAGATATGAACTGAGCTAGAATCTGGAGCGCATATGATTTCGTAGAAGGGTCTTCAACTGCGCCGAGCTCCGGGGTGCGGTCTCACACGGAGGTATGCAATCATGTTCACTTGCCTAACGAAGTATGCGGAGATTTATATCTCGGATCTTGTTTTATAGTACAGTGGAGTGTGCTTCTTCGAGTTCGCGGAACAACATGAGTTATCTGGAGCAAACGAGGCGATACCTGCGGTGCAGACACAAAAGGGGGCGTGGGCCAATGCTTTATCCGAGTCCGAGTCCAGCCCACAAAACAAAGTACGAAGTGACGACCCTCGGGCAATCGCGAAATGACAATGTGAATATGTTACCGACAACACGTACGAGTGCAAGGGGGATCAAATGTCGAGCAACCTGGTCGCCTGAGCTGTGCGCACGCTGTATCAGCAGCTGTGGTCGCTCCACTATTTGACATGCAATGATGACCTATGCCTCATACGGGCCGATACAATGAGACTGAGAAAACCTAACTCAAAAATAAATACTTGCCTCCTGGTTGCGCAGGATTTGGGGGTCAGGGACTCAGGGTGCTGGGCTGATGAGGCTCTAGCTCTTGTAGGCAATTTCACTGCTTGCAGATTGAATGAGTGAATTTTTACATCTTACTAAGAGTGCGCTCATCACATACAGAGCGAACGTCAGTAAATTTGACGATGAGTTACCGCCTGGCCGGGACCTGATACCAAAGTGGGGGAAAGGGAATATGTTAGAGTGACTTCGAGCGCTTGATTTGTCGTGTGGGGCAAATGGACCGACGACCAGGCTGTTATGGAACTTGAAACACGGGTTCCTAGCCCTTCATAATTTTCTATCCTTCTGCCAGTGACACTGACAGCGCTCGGGCGCCATTCAAGGCGCGGTGATCGTCAGATGGTGATTCCACCTCAAGTTGTTAAGATCAAGCTTTGCCAGAACTTGGGTTCAGATAGCAAAGTTGGACCGCCGCAGTAATAGGTTTCATCCTAACTAGACGACAGGGTTCAATCCAACTCAATCATGTCACGCGTCACGCGTCATCGATCATGGACCAGAACGGAGAATTTGAGCTTGAAGTTACGTAAAAATGATACAGTCGACTCTGCCATATACGGGGTATAACCCATACTCTATGAATAACCCATACCTTTTCCAATAACCCATGTTAGTTAGCAGGGATTTCGACCCCATATGCCAGGCCCTATCCCGAAAGGTATGGGTTATGACAGAGTCGACTGTACTGAACCTGCATGGCAGTGTGGTTGACTCCGAAGAGCAGATCCAGAGTCGGACCCTTCTGGAGGGATAGCACGCGCTAGTCCGGTCATAATGTATGTTTATCCCTTTTTGAACTGCTCGAGCTGCCTGGTAGCAAACTGCGTCGCGCAGGCTTAGCAGCTTGTCACTTTGAAACATGTCGACCCGCTGATGTAAAATGGCCGGGATAAAGCCGGACGCTTCGCAGATTATTGGCAGACATTGCTGATGAAATAATGGAGGGCAGCGGGATTTTTCGTAATATGTGAATTATTCTGGTGGGTTCACACCGTTCCCTTGCTCCACGATGAATGTTCTAGGACTTTTGGCTATCATCGACTAACTCTCATTGGCTCGATCAGTACTAAGTCTTCTATCAATGCGATGTTATCGGTGCTGCGCGTGTCCGTGGCCACTTCGTGGGCTCGTATGTGGCCTCATGGCTGAGCTATTGGATATTTCATCAACTTGAAACTCGAACAGGATCAGATTGCCACCCCCACTGCATGTCTCGTGACGTCAACTAGCTAACTCGACTGTCGGACCTCCAATAAAATGCCGTGAGCATCCAGGGACTCCGTTTCGTGGTCTGGGCCGTCGTGCAACAAAACGCCGCGCGATCCGACCCCGTTAGCCTACAAGGCCTTACAATCTCATGACGGATCTTTATTTAATGGCTCACTACCCACGATCTCAACCGTGTTATATACAGTATGCGAGAGTCGACTCATACTTCACAGGATTGACAGCCTGGTCCGGGGATAATTCAGGAGTGAATTGACGATCCGCACCTCCTCAAGGTACAGTCACCGATAAAAAGGTTCCGTAAACGCTGCTACGCGTGCGCCAAGCTTCTGGAATGCATACATGTCAATGTGTAGGTAGGGCAATGCCGTCATTCGCAATTTTGGGACACCCGGCTGGTGTGTTACAGGCGATGCTTCCGATAAGCAATTCTGTCGCCCTCACCACCGCGAATACGTTTAGTACATGAAGGCTGCACGAAAGTAGGGAACAGCAACGAGATCAATGCACCATTCGGAGCACATCGCGTGATATTTCGTTTTTA
>QFES01000071.1:0-43016 GCA_003316375.1 Tylopilus plumbeoviolaceoides
AATTCTATGACATCTACTGCTCTGATAAGGTTATAAATTTCTAGATAACATTATTTCCATGTCTAATATCATTCCTACAAGTCTGATCTACAAAGTTAGTCAAAATATAAAATTTTGGTTGATGGTCATCAAAATAGCATGATAGTCATCATGAATTGCTATGGACTATATGGATGTAGTTGTACTTCTCCTATTCTTTGTCAATACTTTCTTGATCTATTCAATCAGACTATCTAGAAAGCTATTAGACATGAAGATAATGTTATCTAGAAATTTATAACCTTATCAGAGCAGTAGATGTCATAGAATTGTATGTTTTTCATAAATCTCCTATCTGTGGGACTCCCACTAGAGTCAAGCCTTGTGGGATTCCCACTTTACTTATCAAAAGTAGTAAATATGTTGGAATTGCATATTCTTATAAATCTCCTATCTGTGAGACTCCCACTCAATCCCTGTGTGATTCCCACTCACACCTATGGGACATCCATTTAGTCTATGGAATTCCCATCAAAGCCATGGGACACCCATTTGAGACCTGTGGGATGCCCATTCATATATATGGAACACCCACTCAAGATCTATGGCATTCCCATCCATATGTATGGGACACCCATGCAAGATCTGTGGGAGTCCTATTCAGATGTGTGGGATACCCATGCAAGATTTGTGGGATTCCCATTTTATATTTGAATATTCCATCAAGTTATCTAAAAACCTTATTGTACATTTGAAAGTTTCTGGAACTCCCACATGGATGACAAATCATTACCAAATTGGGTTAGATAGGATACATAGGTGAAGATTCCACAAGTCATGTGACTATATAGAAAAATGTCCTAAAATGGACAGATTTTCGCTTTTTATGTAATATAATGGGACTCCCATATTGATGACTAATTGTTACCAAATTGAGTTAGCTTAGGTCATATGAGTGGGAATCCCACAAGTCATGTGATCATGAGAATATTCTAAAATGGCTAGATTTTCACTTGTTAGTATAAGTTGGTGTTGTGGGAAGCCCAAAATAGTAGTGGGAATCCCAATGTTACTGTGGGAATCCCAATGTTATGTGATAACTTACATAAGGTCCCAAAATGGCTAAATTTCAATCTGGCAGCAAATTATTTTTGGGGTGAGGATGCCCTGGACATTCCCATACAAAAACATGCCATTAGCTGCAATGTTTTCTATGCAATATTGCAGCTAATAGCTGGTTTGAGGGGGTCATCTGAAGTGCTGACAGGACTTGTGAGGGAGTCATAGACTTTGAGGGTGAATAGGATGGTATGGGCCACTAGCAATGGAACATATCTGGCAAGCTTATACTGCATATCTGAGGCTTATGTATCTGATCTTGATACAAAGTGAGTGGGATCAAAGGAGGAACAAAGTAGTAGGCTCTTACAGTGAGGTAGAGCAGATTGGAGAGTGACCAAGAATCAGACCAAAAGTATCCAATCTTTGAACAGGCTCAATATTACAGCCGTTTTCATTTTGATGCAGAATCCAATGTTGTGAAAGTTGTGCCTTGGACACTGCTGGGATAGGATCCTGAACTCAATGATTCACTTTGTCAAGCATGACTTGTGTGACCAGCTGCTGTTAACCATGCCAGCGTCACCCACTCCCAGTGACTCGGATATAGCACGCACTTTCACTGTTTCTCTTACCATTTACTTTTTCATCAAGAAGAAGACAGTGAAGGGCAAAGTGGCTGCTCCAAAGGAAGCAAAGTCTGTCAAAGTCAAGGAGCTACTATTTTCGATTGACGACACGAACTATCTGGACTTTCTGCAAGGCATTCTTGACAAGCATGGACAAGATCAATACCTGCTCTCAGTGAAGAAGCAGTTCTCATTCAAGTATATACCACCAAAAGTGAAAAGGTAAGTTGCTATTATGTTTTTTCTACTGTAAACTATACTTGTCGCCTGCTCAGCCAGCATGCAAGCGATGCCATGGATGTCAATGATGAAACTGACTACAAAGATATGGTGAAGAAGATTCTGCAAAGTAATTCCTCCTCTACGAAGATCCTTGTCAATATGAAGGACATTGAAAAGCTTCCTGTTTTGGGTGGTTATGCAGAGGATGATGACAATGAGACAACTGACAATGATGACAACAAGGTACGTAGCCATTTGTGCAGACATCTGAATGCATTATTTAGAAGTCAAATGGGGTTAGGCACTCAAGACATCTGACATCAACTCACGCCTCATCCGTTGGCATATCAAGCTTCAAGCCTGCCACAAAAATGATCACAATGAAGGATATACTTATGTTGGTCCAATGGGGATGATTGCACTCACGCCGGCCATGATTCTGGATTGGTGCCATGCTCTGGTACATTGAAATACTTTAGCAAACAAAGCACATTTCTTGCATCTGGGATGAAGTGCACAGCCCCTACCTGCCCTGACACTGACACTGACACCAAACAGCATGGATACTATCAACTCCCTCGCATCCACTCTCCTGTTTCAAATGTTTGCCAACTCTGGTCTTTTGCAGTCTGCTAGTTCACCTGTTGCTAAGGCTCCTCCTGCCCTCAGCATCCCACCGCCAGTGATGCCGCTGCATAAACCGTCTCCAACCAAGTCTCCACCACTTCCATCACTGACACAACTCAAGCGCTTTCTGTTGTATGCGGAAACCAATCTCAAGGTCTGCAATGCATCCCAATATGAGGATGAACTTGATCTTTGAGGCATTGGGCCAGATGTCCTTGTGGATATGCCTGAACATATTTTGTCTGAGGTCAGGATCCCGATTGGTGACATCATTCATTTGAAGAAAGCGAGTGTTGCATGGTGGAATGGACCAGATGCAAAGCGGAAGCGGAGCAGCATGTCATCGTCATTGGGCACATTGCACCATGGGTCCAAGTCTTTGGAGCAACCAGCAAAGAAAAAGGTTGCATATGACAATTGTCCATAATGAGGACACTACATGGTCCAGGATATGGGGTAGTGAAAGGCATCTAAAAATGTCAGCCATCTTGGTTAGTTCAAAAATGCATCAAACTTATGATGTGTTCCTGCAAGAAACGCAAGAAACATGCAACATCAACTGGGCCTTCAATAATGTCGTATGTGATAATACCATCAAGTGTGATGGCAGGAAGAATGGAGTAGCGAACACCGCATACAAAGTACTGTTGCCCACAGCAACATTGTCCCCAGAATGATTGGCCACTTGGGCAACAAGATGTGCGTCGGTCCTTTGCTGCTTCATCAATGAATAACAGCATGTTGGTGTCCGGGGCCTCTGCTCCAATGTGATTTATGTAGCATGTGTGTAACTCCTCATTCTGCTTGGAAGCAGCAAAGGTGATTTTTTTTCTAGTGAGCTGAAGGCTTTGCAGAGCATGGTAAAGAGTGGGGGTTGTAGTATATACTTGATGCTTCTCCCATAGCTCATGTTGGAGTTCGTCAAGGTAGATGATACTGCAGTGAGTGACTACATTAGAGATGAATGCAACATCTGCCATACTGAGGATACGACGGCGCCTGATAACACAGGAGTAGGTGTGAGGGTTGTACACAACACTGAATCATTTGTAGAGACTGAGAGTCTTGTATATGAGCATCTTCTTGATACCTAGGAGGCAACAAATCTCTTTCACAGTATAACCATCTTCAGAGAGGGCTGGAATATTGAGTTTTGTGTGGTTGGAGACAATGTGTTGAGGCATAGAGTGATGGGCATGGTAAAGGGCAAGTCTTCAGTGCAACCAGCATGACAGTGCCAGCAAGTTCGGGGTCCTATCTTGGCAGTGTCCGAGGGTCCGACTTTCACAACATTGGATTCCACATCAAAATGAAAATGGCTGTAATGACATGCATTGATTTGATGAGATGTACTTGGTCAAAGCAAAGAATAAACTCATAGAACAAGAACATAGAAAAGACAAAGTTTATCTTGTAAGACTTGGGGAGAGCAGTGATGAGCAAAACCAGGCTATCAGAACTCTCCCTTGTAAATAAGGTAATTACATAGAGCTGTGTGAATTTCACAAAGACTCACCTATTAAAAGGCTAGGATGAGTTGTTGCATTTGCTTGCCCATTCAACCCGAGAGTATGCCATGAAATTGACAATTTTGAATGCACAGATGTGGCCTTGGACTCGGACCCAAAGCTTCAACAGCCGCTCCTGCAGCAAAGGTACCAAAACCATTGGCTTGAGGAGTGGTGAGACGACTTGGGCTATCTCATGTACCCAATGTTAACAAGCCTTTTCACTCGATCCAGATCTGATGCACCCTGAGCAAGAAGTTGCAGAACTTCAGTGTGTTTCATGCTTGCATTTGTGCTGACATGTCTTGATGGAGATCATATTTAGTGTGCAACTCAAGGTTGCTCATGTCAATCTCAATCTTGTTGTTGCCTGCAGCCACCTGCAGCAGTTCCAGGAGGTCAGCCAGGCTAACAAGGCTGCATTTGTGATTCTCAACATGACTCCAAGCCAGACATTAAAGCCTGACTTACTAGACAAGAAGCATGTGTCATATACTGTTGAGTGTGATTTGTTCATCTCATGATATCCATTCAGCTTGAGTACAAGTGGACAAACAGGATAACAGAGTGTTCACTGACAACTATCATTCACAGGCTGCAAAAGACATATTCATGAGAAATGGTGGCATGTGTGGAGTTTGTCAAAGCAAAGCATCAGTGAGGCATGATCTGTGTTATGCCAGCACCTGGCAGAAGCAACCAATGCCTAGGCCAACACTTGAAGCTTCCTATTAAAGTTGGGAGCATGGACAGAGGCCTTTCTGACATGTATTTTATAGGCATGTATATAATTTATGTTCTGGCCTATTTAGGTATGAGGACTAATGGCTTTCATGGCTTCTCACCCAGACCAAGTGTACCTCCTTGCTGCCGAACTTATGGCTCTGAATTGAATGCAATGCAGGTTTGTACTTGGTATGTTTGCTTGGTCTAAATTCATCTAGGCATCTGAGTCCTTCTACAGTGATGACTACTAGTAGTGGGCAATGGGGCTGCATACAGAACAATGCACTAGTAATGGAGTGCACTTTCAAGACATGCTTTCAAACTGTTTGTTCCAACTGCTGCCTACTGTTCACAAGATTTGTTGCTCCAGTTCTTTGTGTTTCCCTGCTGAGAATTTCCATGTGGCCTATGCTTGAAGTACCCATGACCTGTTAGCAAATTGTGGACTGAGTCCAGGGTCTCACTCACTACTTTCTGCCCAGTCTCATTAACCACATGTTGACCAATGACTGTGACCTGCATGTGTCATATGCAGCATCTATGCTAAAGTAACACTTTTTTAAGTGATCAGGTATTTAGGAAGGATAGTTTGGGGGACTAACCTTCATCCTCCTTTCTTCCCTACTTTTTCATTTTCTTCTCTTCATCAATGACTAACTCTACCAACACTATCTCCAGCTAGGAACCTTTGATCACCAGGCAAAAGCAGACACAGTTGAACACCCTTGAAACTAGGCCTAGGAAACAACCATAGGCCCCTCTGAGTCAGTATACCTCCTTGTCATTGCTAACCATGCAGTAGGAGCTCCCAGGACCCACTAGTGTACCATGGACGACATTTTGGATATGTCATTTACTCCTTTTGCAGCATACTGACATTGCTGACCAACAGAATTACCATGATAGGTGAACTAGGCGAGTAAGACCTAGAGAGTTTCATGCAAGGGTTAGTGCCTCTCTGTACCATTGAGCTTACTTCTAAGAGGACATCGTTCACAGAGAAATAAGAGAGTTCTTGGTCTTCCTAGATTTGCTCAAGTTGGTGCCATCACTTGAAAATTGTCTCATGAACACTGACAAGGAGGAGGTAATTTCCATTGTGGAGCTGGTAAGTTGGATTTTTGCAAAGTAGTTAACTTACTTCACCATTGTGTAGATCTAAAAAGGCACAAATAGTGCCAGGCCTAATAATATAAAAGGAATGAAGTGCATGATTATTGACTGGATAACTATGAAAGGTCAAATACTCACCCCACATCCCATGTAATGCAAAGGCCAGTCAGGGATTTTATCACAAACATACAGGGGCACTGCTTTGCCCAGCCAGTTATGACTGGTCTAACATGGAGTAAGTACATTCTTCTTATTTACCTCATTAGGGTGTCTCAATAGGAAATTATGAAATGAAAAGATGTGTGTATGTAAGGAAAAAACATGCCAAAGAAGGAAACTGATGAGGCCTTGTTGTAGTGGCATGGCAACAACTGTGCAGTGAAGTCCAATGGATGGCCACTAGCCTTGTTGTCCCAGCACTGCCCTACCACTGTTACCCACTGGCCCCCCAATGCCAGGATTCTCTACAAAACAATAAAAGTTTACTGTCCTGTGGGATTGAAAATTTTTCTGGTCAAACAGACCATCTCATCAAATGGTGTAATACCCATCCTATTGAACAACTCAGACTTTTTGCAGATTTGAGCCAAACCACATGAGAGGAGGCTGACTCAAGGAGGCAAACAACCAATCAAGAAAGACCATCTACATCCCACTCACTCAAGCTATTTTTTTGCATGATTCAAATACAGAGTTTCATGAGATATGTCAACAAGATCCATTAGAATTTATTCCTGCAATTGAACAACATATAGCTGCATAAGTAGCTCCATTATTCAACCAAAAAAGTCATTTCTAATGCCTGTGCAAGCCTCCGGAAGAAATATCACACTGAGTTGGAAGAGATTATGAAGACTGAAGCTGGGCAGATGCATCAAGATCTGCTGAATGATACCCTGAATCTCATCAGTGTGTCATTCAATACTGTAAGATATGTGCTTATGGCTGTTTTTTTCTAGCTCAAATAACCAAATGATTCCCTTGGTTTAACAACCCTTCATGGATGGTGGAAAAATAACCATGTGTATAACATTGTCTGTGGTACTACAGATCCTACACAGGATTTTGGTGGCCAGGCAGTGATGTTCTTCAAGATTGGCTCAAACCAGGCATAGGCATTATCAGTTATGCCAGCTATACCAAGTGGATCTGCCACCACTTCTTCCTCTGTCCTTTCATTTTTTTAATCTCACTTTGCCAGTGTAGTTTCTCCTCCTCTCCTGGCTGGTCTTGCCTTGTCTGTTCCCACCGCTTCATCTATTCCCACTAGCATCTTGTTTGTTTGCTCCCCCACCTCATTTGCTCCTGCCACTACGTTATTTACCCCTGCTGCCTTATCTGCTCCCCCTACTGCTGCTTCCAAGTTGCCTGCCTTGCCCGCTTTGTCTATTTCCTCCAGGCCTGCCTCCCTGTCTCATTTGTTCCCCCTAGGATTGGCTCGTTTACTACCCCTATCTTGTGTATCCCCCTGGGCTCTCAAGCTGCCTTGTCTGCTCCCACTGCCTTGTTTGTCCTCTTCACCTTATCTATCCCTCCCACCTTATCTGCCTCTTCCAGCTCATCCACTTTCTCATCTAAGTTGTCAGGTCCCTCCCCATCTCACTCAGGCTTCCTATCTTTCACATTGAACAAGGGGAAAGCACAAGACACTGGCATCACAGCAAATACATCCAACTTCAACAGTATTTTTTTTTTCAAAAAAATTTACAAGAATGAGAACCTTTTCAAAACTGTTATGATTTCTTTCATTTTCTCATCATCCTGTTCATTTAACCATCATATGATCTCATGCCTCTTTTTTCATTCACTCTGTTATCATTCCACTTCTCTCTTACTATTTATATCTACATAGCCTTGACTGCGCATAGCTGCATATGCAGCCTTATCCATTCTCATCTGGTAGCGCATAGCTTGGTCCGTGCTAGATAGTCTATGGTATAAATACCCATGTACATTACAATTACACTCCAGTCTTATCCATTTGTTCTTTCCTCGTCTTTGTACTTGGATCTGAATTAAGGGTACCGCTCCCTATCATCTTCATCCATTCACTTTAGGTCTGACAACTGACCTTGAAGCCTTGAACACTGGTATTTGATACATATCAAATAGGTTTGGTGTGCGTTGTCTTGCCCTCAAGCGTCACAACTCTGTCTAGGTTGTTACACTTGGATAAGACTGCCTACTTGAGCGCAAGATATTGCCTCAGAAAATCTACAACTATATTCCTGCGAAGAAATGATATTCGTCCCTGAATGATACATCAGAAGAATTGCCCAGAATCAGGTTGGAAGATACTTGATAGTAAGCAATGATGTCAACAAGAGACGCATTCAATATGGAGGACCTTGAGGCAGCTCTGATTGACACCATGAAAGAAGGTACCAAGATGGAGGAAACTGTCAAGAAGATTGCTGACCCAGGCAAATGGGACGGTGACAAAAAGAAGTTCTGTCTCTGGTGGACAAAGATACATCTATGGGTCTCAGCACAGAACTGGAGTTCAGACAAGGTACAGGCCATGGCAGTCCTACTCAGATTAGAAAGGAAGGCGGAAGCATTCGCACAACTCACAATGGAGAAATTCTTGGATAGAGAAACCAAGAAATTCAAGAAAGACAACAATACTTGGGAGTACTATGGAAATGAAGCATGGCTGGATTGGATGAAACTCCAAGAAACCATTACAGAGTTCTTCCAGATCAAAACCTTGAAATATCAATCATACCAGGAGTTGAAGGCACTCTGTCAAGGACCAATGCTCACAGTGGACTTCCTTCAGAAGTTCAACATCCTCAAAAGAGAAGCCAAATTTTTGGATGGAGAAGCGGCGCACCTAATCAGAATAGCTGTCCATTTTTCCACTTATCAGCAGGTTGCTCTTCATGTTGAGATTGATGACAATGACTACTCTGCATTGTACAACAACTATGAGAGCTATGGTCAAGTCCTGGAGAGGATCCATGAGGAACAAGGTGCAGCTAGGGCTGTGCAAATCCCAAAACCCTATCAAGTGCAGTATCGCCCTCCTCAGGGTAAACAAATCGAGACCAACCATGTTTTACGGCTACAGGAACACAGCCTGGTCATGGAGCCCCAATGAAGATAGGAATGCAGTACACCGGTGATACCCGTACATGCTACAACTGCAGAGAGGTAGGGCATATCGCCCGAAACTGCAAGAAGCCGAAGAAGGCAAACATAAGATCCTCAGACCTCGAACAAGAACAGGTAGTGACAATCAAAGAAGCCAGATACACTTCACATAATGCAGCTTATGTAACAAATAAAGCTGAAGCCTACTGGTGAGACAGAATTACAGTAGAGGCTAAACAACAATAGGCTTTAAAAGCCCAGCAATAGTAAATGATGAAGGTGTTCATGATCTAGAAGAATATACTGACGATGATTTCCCTGTATGCACGTTAGATTCTATTTTCTCAGGGCATCTTTCAGTGAAAGCATGGTGTCCAAAAAAAAGATGTGCTTAATTCCCCTATGACTAACTACTCTACAGAAATCTTGTCACAATCCTTCAACCCAATAACACCACAACAACTAACAGTAAAAACAAGCATATGATTCAGAACACCCACAGGATGGAACTCATCAAGAGTTGGCACCTTACTTGATTCTGGCACATCAGACTTGTTCATCGACTTGAACTTTTGCAAACAAAATAATCTCATCCTCCAAGAACTAGCTAACCCAATGACAGTCACAAATGCTGATGGCTCAGAAGGAGCTATTGGAAGCATCACCCATCAAGTAACAATTCTACTTGATATTCAAGGGCATTTGGAATATGCTGACTTCTACGTTACGATTCTAGGAACACACTCACTTTTCATAGGATACAATTGGCTTGAATGACACAATCCAGAAACCGATTGGATCAAGAAAGAGCTGATCTTTTCTAGATGCATGAATTGATGCAAGCTTCACCAACAAAATCAACTCCCACCTTTCATGTTTCAATGAGCCATCAAGGAAGGGCTCAAGGAAAAAGTACCCATTCAATATCACGATTACCTTGACGTCTTTTCACAGAATGAATCAGAAAGGATGCCAATTAGGAAATCATGGAATTATGCCATCAATCTCAAAGAAGGCTTCAAACCAAGAAAAAGATGTGTCATCCCCTTATCTGATGCAGATATGGAAGAAGTCCGAATATTCTGTAACGACCTAGACAGAGTCGTGATGCTCGAGGGCAAGACAACAACAACAAGCACCTGTGTTTGAGGCTTTAAGGTCAATCATCAGAGCTAAAGCAAGTAGAGATGATGATAGGAGCGGTATCCTTAATTCAGACTCAAGTCTAGAGACGAGAGAATAACAAGTGGATAAGACTGCCGCTATTCGTACTGTACATGGGGTATTTATACTGTATTGTATCTAGCACAGACCAAGCTATGCTTTACTATATATGTACAAGTAAGGCTGCACATGTAGCCATGTGCAGTCAAGGCTATGTAGATAGAAATGGTAAGAAAAAAGTGGAATCATAACAAGTCCAATGAAAAAGAAGAAAGAAGTCATACGATCAGTGAACCAATAGGATAAGGAGAAAATGAAGAAATCATAACATATTCATTGAAAAAGAACTAAAGAAAGGATACATTCAACCATCCAAATCACCTCAGATCTCACCCGTGTTTTTTATCCCAAAGAAAGATGGTAAAAAATGAATGGTCATTGACTACTGAGACCTCAATGACAGAACCATCAAAAATGCTTACCCATTACCATTAATCCCTCAATTAATAGATTGACTCAAAGGTGCAGATCTCTTTACCACCATGGATCTATGATGGGGATACAACAATATATGCATCAAAAAAGGAGACGAATGGAAAGGAGCCTTTGTCACTCCACTTGGTTCTTACGAACCATTGGTAATGTACTTTGGAATGACAAACTCATCCTCTACATTTCAACAGATGATGAATGATGTTTTCGATGACATGTACACTGTTGTTATCATCTTTATGGATGACTGTAACATCTTCACCAAAGGAAGGCCAATGGAAGAACACTGAAAGATCATCAAAGAAGTTCTCCAACAGCTGCACAACAAGTACCTTTATGTCAAATCCGAAAAGTGTCACTTCGAGCAAAAAAAGATTGATTTCCTTGGTATGGTCATGTTGAAAGAAGGCGTAGAAATGCAGAAATCCAAAGTGGCCGGCGTCCTCGACTGGCCAATCCCAACACGACTCAAACAAGTACAAAGTTTCCTTGGCCTTTGCAATTATTACCGATGCTTCATTGCGAATTTTGCTAACATTGCTAGACCATTAAATGACTTAACAAAAAAGGATACACACTTCATGTGGGAACCTAAACAAGAAAAAGCATTCAACAACCTTAAAGAATGTTTCACCAAGGCCCTGCTCCTTGCATATCCCAATCAAGAAAAAGAGATGCGAGTAGAAACTAACACAAGTAATATAGCCACTGGAGGCATATTATTGGTCAAAGGAGAAGACAGTTTGTGGAGGCCAACTGCATTTATCTCTCATTCCTTTGATAGTGCAGAATGAAACTATCCAATCTATGATAAAGAACTCTTGGCAGTTATTCAAGCTCTCAAAGAATGGCACCACTACCTCATTTGTAGAGTTTCTTTTGAGATTTGGACAGACCATAAAAACCTCGAATACTGGCGTAAACCACGAACGCTGTCAGTGCAATAGGCTAGATGGCATGCACTCCTTCAAGAATTCAACTATATACTATGCTACAAACCAGAAACAACCAATAGAAAGGCAAATGCACTATCAAGAAGACCTGATCATGGTGACGCAGTTACCAATCACAACGCAAACATCACTATCTTTCCAGAAGCTCTTGAAACAAATCACATCTCATTGTCTTCCTCCTTTTATGACAAACTAACCATTGAATCACAAAAAGTCTCAGGGGACATAGAAGGTTTCACCTTCGATGATGAGGAAAAAATATTCAAAAATGATTCCAGAAAAGTTTTCGTTCCCTCACCCTTACAAGCGAAATTATTAACCCTTTGTCATGATTCTCCTATCGCTGGCCATCCCAGCCAGGCAAGAACAATCCATCTTCTCTCACAATACTTCACTTGGCCTGGCATCACAAAAGATACAAAACTCTATGTGGATTCCTGTCAAATGTGCGCCCTCACAAAGGTTAAGCAAAAGGCACCTGCAGGAAAACTCATTCCCCTTCCTATTCTAAAACACCCATGGGAAGATATCTCAGTCAATTTCATTACTGGACTTCCTCTTTCATCATCTTATGATTCCATTTGTGTCATCGTGGACAGATTCTCAAAAGAAGTGGTCTTTGTACCTTGTGTCAAAACCATGTCTTCAAAGGACTTGGCCAGAATTTATAGAGATAATGTTTGGTGCATTCACAGACTTCCCCTTACTATAGTTTCAGATCGCAGACCTTAGTTCATTTCAGATTTCATTTCCAAACTTTGCAGATTGTTAGGGATCCAGCAATAACTATTCATGGCTTACCACCCCAAAACCAACAGGCAAACCGAAAGGATCAATTGGAATCTCGAACAACACCTCCGCACTTATGTGGCAAAAAGGCAGGAAGATTGGGCCAAATGGATCAAATTAGCCCAATTCCAGCACAATAACACCCTCACCTCTGCCACCGGCACTATCCCTTTCACTATTACCTGAATTTACCATCCCTATCTTGGTTTTGAAGGGAATGCCAAGTCGGCAGCTGGAGAATTTGGAAAAGAAGCAGGGAAGGCTCACACAGAGATTAAAGACATCCTCGAAGATACCCAAAAAAGGATAAAACATTCTGTGGAGCAAAAAAGAAGTGAAGCTCCTAAATATGCCATTGGAGATCAAGCCTTTGTGAATACAGTTGCTATGCGCTGGCATGTGGAGAGAAGAGGAATGGATTGCATGGATTCTTAACTACAGAAGATGTCTAAGACAGTAACGTAGTTAGAGAACATAGGTCTATTAATTATCAATGAACGGCAACACGAATCTGAATATGAGATTTGTTGGTGTGTGTGGGGAAGGTTGGTCTGAGGCTGACCGCATGAGAGGAGGCAGGTGTGAGGGAGGTTGGCAGGAGCAATGAATGAGTGAAATCCGAGGAGGTTTCGTGAGGAAAATCAGACCGAACCTTCGGAGCACGAGTGAGTCCGAATCATGCAGAGGAGAGACTTGGAACAATGAGATGCAGGGGAATCAGGGCACGATAGGACCATGTCAGAGTGCAACTCACAACCTGGGCCCATGAGAAGCCTGCAGCCAGAACACACACCTAGAGTTGCAATTGTAATAAAATTAAGATCAAACAGCTATGTTACAGTGTTCGTGTGAGAGGGAATTGGGAAGAGGTGAGTTTGTGTCATTTGGTGAAATCTGTCATGGTTTTATCTACTTCCAGAAGGCGAGCTGCATTAGAGGAGGAGGAAATAAAAAGCGGTAAGATAGTCTCAATGTGACGCCAGTATTCCAGAAAGGCTTGGGAGGACCAGCGACCTTGGACGGCTATGATGTCTGGGTTGATGCCTTGTAGTAGGAGCTCTGTGGTGCCCCCTATGCAAAAGGCGTGTCCGAGCATAGGTGGAAATCCGAACGATGCCCAAACTTCATTACAGTGAGTAATGAAATCTGTTTTGGTAAGAGTTTTCCATCTGGAGGTGGATTGATAAGTGAAAAGTGGAGCTGAGTCCGGGAGTCCTAGATTGATATGTTCATGACGAAGAAGGGCTGACAGTGGATCTGTTTGGTGAGAACGTGAGGTGATGGAGATGAGGGCACCTTGTTCTCGAGTGGTTTTGGTCCAGGGGATATGAAAGGAGGAAAAGCTGGTGCCATTGGGAAGCTGTTTGGTAATGAATGGTAGAATGGAGCGTGTGACATGCTTGTTCGGAGTGAAGTCTTTGGTTGAGATGGGGAGTAATTCGCCTAATCGACAGCATGACCAGAAGGCAGTGCAAGCGACTGCGCTTACTGCTACGTCAAATGGTGTTTGGTGATGAAGAGTGTTGCAGAGGAGGGTGAGGGCTTCAATGGTGACTGGAGGACGCTTAGCTCTGCGGGAAGAAGGGGGAACCATTTTTGCAAGCCCTTGCCTAACTGATTTGAGCATATCTTTGCTGTGCCATGTGGCACCATTGACGGTATGCCAGAAATGTAGACCGGCTAACCAGTTGTTCAATGTTTTGTCAGAGATGGTCCCAGCATGAGAGGCAGCAAAGGTAGCAATGAGTTCTGGAGATGCTGGCATGTGGTCTTTCTCTGGAACATTGATGCTATCACAAAATTGGGTGAAATGAAGAAGTCTGGCACCATAGTTGCTGCGAGTGTCATGGTCGAGTGAGAGTATCATCACCTATAGAGAAATCAGAGATGGGTTGTAAGAGAGAGAGGCAAAGAATGACTTGGAAGAGTTTGAAAATGACAGAGTCCAGGAATATGGCTTCGAGATCTTTCTGCCATGATTGACCTGATGGGATGTTCCACATTAGCAAGCAATTACTTGCAAGAACATGAGGTTGGAGAGGTGACGGTTCGATACAGGAAGAAATCTTTGGAGTTTTTGGAAGACGAGGATGAGAGGGTAGTAAAGAGGCAGAGACTGCGGAACAAGTGGGATCTGTGTTGGCAGCTGCATTGGACCAGAACAAGGCTGCAGCTGCCTGGATGTTGACACCTGCCATGAGTTCATCGTATGCTCGGGATGTCTTGTTGTTCTCTCATGATCCAGCCATGAAGTTCAGGAGGAATGGAGGGGGATCATGAGAAAGGGAGGCGACGAGAGTGATCTGGATAAATACCTCGAGAGATGGGATCTGCGAGGTTGGATTCCAAAGGGACGTAGAAAAGGGTGATGGATAGATTCAGTGATGTCATTACCGTCTGTGCACGTCGAATACATGTGTTCACCATGTGATTCCAGCTCCTTCCTTTCTGAAAGGCCTGAATTGCGCCTTCATTGTCAATTCGGATGAGGATATCTGTGTCGTGAATGGACTTCAGATGAGCTAAATGAATGGATAATTCAATGGTGATCGCTTCCAACCATCCAATGTCACGTCCCTCTCCAGGATTGCCATGCCAGTTGGGAAGAGCGCGCCAGGCTTCCCATTGATGGTTCCAGAGTAAGCCTATGCCATGTCCGGAGGAAGCATCAACCCAGATATTGTAATCGTGTGTGGTTGGGCGGGGGTGAAGATCTTGGGGAGAATGCAACTCTTGGAGGATCTTCAGCCACCATTTGAGGTCTGAGATAACTGATCGTGGCATATAACGACATGAGGATTGAGTCGGGAAAGTAGTTAGCCAGGAGTATAATGCCGCAAGATAGGATTGGCTGAAAGGGAAGATGAAGGTGCAATGTTGAAGATAGCCTGCGACTCTTTCTCCTTCCTCCTTGGGAACTTTGCTTTTTTTGTAGGTGGATAGAAAGATGGATAGTTGGACTACGTATTTGCGCTGTTTGTTTGTAGTAAGATTGACACTGTGATGAGAGATATCCCAGAAGAAGCCTAGGTACTCGACTGTGTCTTGGAAGTGTTGGCCTTTCTCAGAGTGCCAAGGGACGCCTAAAGGAGCGATGATATGTTTGATATGGGTAAGATTGTAGTCATAGCGATAAACTTCCCCATTCGAGATGGCGAGAAAGTCTCTGGTGGTGGAAGGAAAGCGGAAGATTGCAATATCATCAACCCATTTTTTGGCAGGTCCGACTCCTACGAATTTCAGATTCGAAGAGTTGCGCCAGCCACCTCTCCTTGAAGACCGGCAGCTGAAGTGATTCCAAATGGCACATTATAATTGAGATAGAAAAAGTTGTTGAAATAAACAACAATGTAGCGTTTATGATCTGGGGTACATGGGACGGTGCGATAGGCGGCTTCGATGTCAAGGGAGGCAGCTTGGGCACCGGGAGGAGCAGTGCTGATCTGTGAGATTGTGAGGAAAGATGTAAGAGGGGAGAGGGTTCATCCCTTCTAACGTGCCTTCTAGCATGTTGATGAGACATGTGAAAGTGTCCGTATAGACAGGGTTGAAAGGAGAAACAAAGTGTGACATACAATCTCAGTGAAGTCTTCTGCCTTTCCCCACTCAGTGGGAAAATCTTTGGCATCAATTTCATCATTGACAGAGTAACCAAGATCACCTTGGAATGATAGGTGTCGACAGACTCGGTATTTGTCAGGTGTGCCATCAATACCTTTTTTGATGGCGACTTGTAAGGGAGATGAGCAGAAGGGACCTATTTTCCATTCTAGCTGTTCTCTGTTGAATGGGCCTGAAAATCAGCCAACAAGGAGTTCCCCCTGGATATACTCAGCGATCACAGAATGATATTGATATGCACCAGGAAGATTATCAGGGGTGTATGATATGGTAAGTGGACGAAAAGGACCTAGGCAAAACCCATTATGAAGCTTGAAAGGTAATTCAGGGAATTCATGCAAGAGATTAGTGTCTATTAAGAACATTTCAAATGCGTCAGCAGAATATGAAGTGTGTATGCGTGTGAAGTCAGAGTCATGATCATATGGAGTGGGCATGACAGCAAGATTATTGAAGTATACGTGCTTGGGATATGGAATGGAATTGAGCACTTCAGGTGTCCAAGAAATGAATAGGTCTGATGCATTAGAGGCAGAGATGAGAGAGGGCAGCATGGGCAGAATCTCCACAGAAGGTGCAACAATGATGTGTGGCAGCGTGGGAGTGTTTGCACAACTTTTTGGGACTGTTAAGGTTGAAGACAACACAGATGGGGGTTCCATTGGAACGATGGATGAGTTGTCCTCTGACATATTTGGCGAAGGTCGGTTTGCCTTTTGCCATTGTCTCTTCTTTGCATTCCAAGAAGTGGTGGCCATTGCACTGGCAGATGAGACAGATGGGATCGGATTTGGGTCTGGAGTCGAGAGAGCTTGTATTGCAGTCGCAAAAGGACTCCTGATTGTCTCGGGAACGTCTCGCATTCCTGCACACAGGATTGTAAGGATCATATCGATGAGTCGTGAGGGATTTAGTATCATCACAGGAGGATAGTTGAAGGATCCGTTGTAAGGAACTACCGTTCCTTATGGTTGTAGGACCTATCCTATGACCTCTACACGACTTCCCCATCATCGTCACTCACGTCCTTAGTGATCCTATTCACCCGTGTCTCGTCCGTCCGCTGTCCGTCGTTGTCCGCTTGTCCGCTCCTACAGGAATCATCCGGATCGTCCTGTCCTTTGTCCGCAATAGTCCGCGTCGCACCGGAATGTCATTTGAGGTTCGTGACCACTTTATTCTATGACGTTGGACATCTTGGCTAGTTCCTTATGGTTTTCTACGTGTGAGGCACGAGGTACTTACACTCCATATGGTCCTGTCATACTTATTTCAAATTGGTGTTGTTATGGCAGTCTGGAGTATGCTCCGGACTATAAACTGTTTGTCAGATGATTTGAATGCATCTTGCGCCCGTTAGCATTGATCACACTTCGCTCGTCGTCCTTTCGCTCGTCCTCATTGTCCTCATTGTCGTCCGCCGTATCATCACGTCCGCTCTCGTCCGTCACATCCGCATCCGTTCCGACCGCAGTGGTCGCACCAGTCGTCACTTTCTACGCACCGGACAACCGTCGTCCATCCATCGTCGTTCGCCTCTCATCGTCCTCGAAGCCTTCCAAGTCCTTTTCCGTCCATCACTCCTGGTTTTCTGAGGTCCGGACCTCCTTAGGACCATCCGGACTCTTCTGTCTTTAGGTCTCCTCCTTCACCAACTCATCAAGAGTCTCTTTAGGGACGAACCTATCGTTCCCTTAGATCATTTCTTTTGTTAAGGACCTAGTTGGACTTGTCCTTCAGGATCCCTTACATCCCTTCACCGTTCCATAGCAACCTCATTTTTGAAGGCCTATGAAGTCAAGAAAAGGAGAGAGATTATGTATAAGAAAGAGAATGAAATGGTGAATGAGAGAGATAGACCTGTAGACGTAGTTGCCAATTGAAGGCATCATGGATAAAGGGTTGTGCTGAGTACAAGGCACAATAATTCATATCGAAGTTGAGAATCGCTTTGAAGTTGGATCGTACCATGTTGTCTTTGGAGGGCATAGAATAATGCCATTCCCAGTGTTGAAAGATGGTCAGTGCAGAGATGTCTTTGAGCCAACTAAGATATTGCTTCCAGGCTTCATGCCAGGTGAGAGCATTGAGTGACTCTTCTGTTGGAAGGGATGAGAGGTCGAGTAGATGATGAGTAACACCACTAATCGTGGATTTGATCTTTTTGAGCATGAGACCAGCGTGATGCAAGCACTTTGTGGTTTCGTCGGTAAAATGAATAAGTGGGAGATATTGGCCCGCCTTCACGAGATCAACGATGGTGGGATGTATGCCGAGGCTGTGAGTGCTATCGAGAGCAGTGGACATTTTGATTTCCTTTTCAGCTGAGAAAAGGGTCTGGGGAGTTTGAATGGGGGATGATGTGGAGTTGGAGGATTTGATTGCCTCAAAGGCTTTGGTAGCAGCAGCTTTGGATGTGGGAGAGAGAGTGGTGTAGGCTGCCAGCCATTGCTGAGCAAGAGAGACAGATGAGATCTGGGTAGAAGGAGAGGTCTGAGTGGAAGAGGAAGTGATGGTGATGGATGTGGGATTGGAGATCGTGACATTGGGGGTCTCGGTCTTGGGGACGGGAGGATGATTAGGAATAGTGGATGATGCAGATGGATCATTACAGGTAGTGTTGGAGGTGGTAGAAGGATCGGCAGTGGAGATGGAAGAAGTCATGGATGCAAGTGAGTGAAGCGAGATGCAAAAAAGTGAAGCGAGCGATGGCAAGATGAACAGGGGAAAGAGAGAAGGACAAGAGGACGATGGCGCTTGTCTCTTCCTTATATGATTTGGGGAGAGACAGAAGAACTACAAAAGAAGCATTGGCTTGGAAGGACCCAAAGACTCAGCGTGGAGATGGTTGGCAGGGCTTAGGGACAACCAGCACGAAGGCCCGGTTCTGGCAACTTGTTTCTGGCTCACATAATTGCGTAGAATGCCAATCTGGCTCTCCATTGAACATCCGAGTCTCAAATTACCTTATACTACACGAAAGTTGACCCAAAAATGGATCAGACCTTATGCCATTACCAAGGTCCTACCGAACACGGTCACATTATGCCTTCCTAAATCCATTCACATTCACCCCATGGTCAACATTTCCTGCGTTAGACACTACTGAGAAGTTCTTGATGGACAGCCGACTTCTCGCCCCGATCCCATCATTGTCACAGAAGAAGGGCATGAAAAATACAAAGTTGAGTCAATAGTAGCATCAAGAATGAAGGGATGGCAACTCCAATACCTCGTACATTGGAAAGAATGGGACGAAATGGATCGCACATGGGAACCATTAGCAAACTTGACTAATGCGGATAAAGCAATTGCCGAGTTCCACGCCACAAATCCATCTTCCCCCTGCAAACTCCATGGACTCTCTGCCTCTGACTTTGCCAATTTTTTCAAGGACTACTCTATTGATAGCGAGACTCATTTCCATGCCACTCACCTAGACTTTGAAGGAGGTATATAAATCCTGGTTAATCCATGACTTCCCCAGCATCTTCTTCCCACAACCACCATGTCTCTCACTGCCCTCTTCGTCTGCGTCACCATCGCCTTTATCTCCACATTACTCTATATCCTAACTCACACCCTCATCACCCATGCCTCCAATGTGGTCACTAAGGCCGCATGTATGCAAACCCCCAGCCTCATCTCTTTGAGTATCGGACCCTGGCATATCTTCACCTTCTCTACAGTCTCAATGTCTGAATGGTCTGGCATCGGCGTAAAGCAAAGCTGGGGCAAATTGATAAAGAAACCTCCCCCATCTTGGAAGAACAACCAATGGGACACAACAAACAACCAGAAGGCAAATGGGCCAAATCAAGGCCAATGGGGTAACTGGTAGGCTGAGTTGTCTTTCATGGCGATCCATACCTGTAAGAAGATTGGACAAGCTTACCAGTCTATCTCGTCGGGATGACTTGATCTAGGGAGGGGGTAATGTTATGATTTCTTTCATTTTCTCATCATCCTATTCGTTTAACCATCATATGATCTCATGCCTCTTTTTTCATTCACTCTGTTATCGTTCCACTTCTCTCTTACTATTTATATCTACATAGCCTTGACTGCGCATAGCTGCATATGCAGCCTTATCCATTCTCATATGGTAGCACATAGCTTGGTCTGTGCTAGATAGTCTATGGTATAAATACCCATGTACATTATGATTACACTCCAGTCTTATCCATTTGTTCTTTCCTCATCTTTGTACTTGGATCTGAATTAAGGTTACTGCTCCCTATCATCTTCATCCATTCGCTTTAGATCTGATGACTGACCTTGAAGCCTTGAACACTGGTATTTGATACATATCAAATAGGTTTGGTGTGCATTGTCTTGCCCTCGAGTGTCGCAACTCTGTCTAGGTTGTTACAAAAACTGGCCAATTGTATATCATCTCCCTCCTTCAGGCTCTGCCAATGAGCTGCCATGCTGTGTTATTTGTCTGAATGACGGGCCACCTGCATCCTGGGCCCCACCCCTTTGACCCACTGGCAGTGTCATACCACAACACATCACTATCTCACACCTTGGAGCACCACAGCCCACTGCCACCCTGCACCATTCTGTATCATGCAATTTTTTACAGCCCAGCAGTGTCATGACCACCAAGGACTCATTGGACTCTGATATGACAGCATCATATCTTCTTTCTAACCTTAATCTCCAGGTCGCTTTGAAGTGAAGCATTTCATCCCTCTTGTCCTTGCTCTTTACTGAGTTGGACGAAAAAGGTTACTCATTGAGCTTAGTAACATTTGTGTACCAGCCCCTACTTCCTCAGCTTGATGAAAGTGCAGCCAAGAGGTGGCAAGTAACAAGATATCCAGTGACTTCTCAGTGATGTCACAGTCATTCATCAAGCAAATGCAAGTAGTGCAGAAGGAGGAGAAGGCTGATAAATGGGCACAACATGAGTCAAATCTATGGTGTACAAAGGGGAAGGTTTATCAGTATGCCTCTCAGCATGACCATGAGTTGCAGCTGTAGTGGGAGCATGTTATATCCTGTCCTGACTCTGACCCTTTGGACCAACTCCAGACCACTCACTCACGAACTCTGAAGCATTCATACCCAGGACTTTACCTCTGCCCTCTGGACTTCCTTGTATATCACTTACGTATATTGTTATGATCATCTACTTCTTGGACACTGTGACCCTGTGTGACTTTTTTCCCTTTTCCTCTTGTCATCACCATGTACATCATATGATATTCAGTCTTCTTTTTCTCATTGGCTCACCATATGTTCTCTTGTGTTCTTTCTTGTTCTCTCATTGTCTTTGTACTATACATGGGCATGGTCTGTGCACATTTCTGTACCTATATCTAGGTTCTAGTCTGTATATGTACTTCAAGTTAGATCTTGCAAAACTAGCATCTAACCTCCTTTTTGAAACCTTGAACGTTCCACTGGAACTAGACCTTGAACTTCCTCAATTGTCCTCCTAGATGATTTTCAGAACCCTAGTCTTCATACTACTATTGAGTGCACACTGTCCATCAGAAGGAATCCCCTTGAACGAAAGACCCCTTTGCCCCTTTGACATTAGAACTCTTCACATTTCATCTACCTTGCTGGTAGTCATAACATATATATGTATCTTTCCCCTTTTATACTAGCTCCACCTCTTTCTTGCTTCCAAACCTGTGCTTGCACAGCTCTGGTTATTCCAACTCTGAACTCTGTCTTACTCATAGTCTTACTCATCTCCTCCTTACTCATGTGATACTCTCTGTTACTAATGTAATGTCCACTCTGTATATATAGTTCTCTGTACATAGTCTCTAGCTTTAGCTTTGATATTGACTTACTAGTAGACATTATCCTCTGTCTTCCGCACTCCAAATCTACTTGCTCCTCTGTGATCTACCCAAGTCCTAGTGACTCCGATCGACCTCTGACCATCCACTCTGAAATCCGAGGCACACTGTAGGAGTCCAATGGATCCTATGGTTGTAGAGAGGCATTTCACAGGTTTCTAGGTGTTCCCAATATGTCCCTCAAGAGTCCCTCTGCCGTATGTGTCCGTTCTGTGTAATCCATGAGTTATCCATTCTTATCCATTCTTATCTGGATGTTTCCTATGCTTCGGATATCCTGGGTTCATGTTTTACTATTTGTTTGCATCCGGATCAGTTGGTCGATGCCCATTTGCCTTGTTCTGGACTACCCTTTGTTCATTTGACATCACTAGACAGTCCCTAGTACAACCTGCAGGGATGTTTCTGCTATTTCCAATAGAGTCAAACAGTTTGGGTATGCCCAGACTATAAAGCCTTGTTCTTGAAACTTAAAATACATCTTTTGGGTTTCCATCTGAAGGTATCCTGCCCATGCACAGGATTTTTCTTATCTTCATTGATAGCACTGTTGCTGTTTGTTTCCAGAATCCATGTTTCTGGCCTCTCTCTCATCCTTGTGTCTTTGTGCAGTTGGGCATCCATGCACCTCATCTTGGATCATTTCCCACTCTGTTCTATGACATTCCCAACTGGTCTTATGCTCTGTTAGAGCCATGCCAGAGACAAACTCCTATGCAACTCCAGAACTGCAGAGTTTGTCAGATTTCTAGGGGACATTGGCCTCAGCTTATGTGCTGTACCCTTGCTGACATTTGTGTCCTGATATTTCAGAGAGCAGAGATAGACAATGCAGAGATTAGGACAAGTGAAGTCCTATCAAAGAGAGGAGTGGTTGGAAGAGGAGTTCAACAGTTCTAGTTGATATTCAAGCTAAACTAATACATGACTTCAAAGAAGTTTATATATGGAGGAGTAGACATTGCATTAGTAATGGAGGGACATAGCATGAGTAAGGAGATGAGTAAGGAAGACAGAACGCAGTGGAAACAAAGCTAGAGCTGTGTGAGCACAAGTTTCGGAGGTAACAAAGAAGCAAGACTAGTACATAAAGGGAACAATAGAATGAGTCTGGGAGAAAGGAAGTAACTACAGGATGAAAAAGAGTCTGAATTCATGTCTATGAGAGTGGAGGTGAGGTCCAGAGGTGCAAAGTTGCATGGGATAGATATAACAGTATCCCCCTCTTAGGCCTGAACCCTTGAAGGCATTTCAGTGAGGTGCAATGTGGGGTGGAGATCAGAGTGGACTAAGTGAAGTCCAAATGTGGGTGTAGGACATATAAAGTCCAGGTTGCACAGCAGATGTCTCTTTAATGCAAATCATCATGTCTAAGTACAACGACATCGCAACATGGTCCAAAGAACACCTGGTGGAGAAGTCCAATGATGACGACATGCTTGGAAAAGCCAAATTCAATGAGCGGTGATGGTGTGCAAAGAAGAAGAAGGTGGCAGAGGAGTGGAGGATGGTGGAGGAGGCACAGAGGATGGTGGAGGCGGCAGTAAGGCACAAGGCGGCAGAGGAGAGGGTGTGCAAAGAAGCAGAGGAGGCAGCAAAAAGAAGGGTGAGTGCTGGAGTTGGCGTCACAAAGTCCATACTGACTAGCAGCAGGTGGAGGAGGTTTGGATGGAACAAATGGAGGAGCAGACAGCAGACAAGGATCAAGCCTGTGTGAGGTGCATGCAGCAAGACCAGGAGTGTGTGGCCAGGACAGGTAGGTCCACATTGTGCATGTTGTGTCAGGAGGCATGGCAAAGATGTGAGAAGCCAGGAGCAGAGGGTGCTCAGAAGGAGCAGAGGTGGAAGTGGGTGGTAGGAGAGGAGTCCAGGAGACCAAAGAAGAGGGCCAGGACAGAGTCGGAACCAGAGGTGGGACCAAGCAGAGTGGTGGATGAGGAGCCAGAGGTAGCACTGGCAGAGGACTTGGCCCTTTACTTCCACAAGCAGATGTGCAAGATGCTGGGGCTCATGATCAAGCACCTGGACAAGCAAAACCAGGTACTTGAGTGGCAAAATGAGCTGATCTTGAGGCTTGTGGAGTTAAAGGCAGAGGAGGTGTACCAGGGTCAGCCAGAGGAACCATAGGATGAGTGGCAAGGGTCGGAGTTGGTGGATGGAGAGGAGGAGTTGCACTTGGGAGATGTGGAGTGGGAGATCATGGCACTCGCAGAGGTGTGTGAGAAGGCAAATGTGCACGCAAAGCAAAGGGGAAAGGGAAGGAGGACGAGAAGGGGAAGGAAAAGGCGGAGCAGATTGAGGAGGTTTCAGAGGAGTCAGAGTATCAGCCGGAGGAAATCAAGGAAGATGAGTAGTAGAAAATGTAAGGACTTGACTTCGAAAATGTGATGATGATGGCCACTGAAAAGTGAAGTAATGTCTAGAGTGAAATCTTGGATGTTGGAGGGGAGTCATAAGGTTGGAGTGGAGTAAAGTGGAGAGCTTATCTCCCTCTTAGGCTAGACATCTGAGTGTCTAGTGAAAGGGCAACAAGCAGAGGAAGATGGGAGTGAAAATGGAGTGTAGGAGGTAATGAAACTGAGGTGGACCGGATGAGACAGAGTTGCCGGAGGAACAACCTAAGGCATGGAGTCAAGCTCAAAAGTGTCAGCATCCATGTCTGGGTGAACAGAAATATATACTGCTTGGACTTGACACTCAATGGAGTGTTCAGCAAGTGACACAATGGTTCCTAGACCAAGAGGACAGACGGACCCAATGGAGTTGCGCAGAGGCATGGATGGGGTGATCACCTAGTATGATGAAAAAGCAGAGAGGCAGATGGGGTGGACAGAGATGCTTCATCAGGAAGCTCAGGAATGAGGGGTAGGAATCATGTCTTCGAATTCTTTGAGGAATGACAACATAGTACAGAGGTGGTGGAGTTGGATAAAGAGTGGATGTGCTGGTTGGTAAAAAACCTCCAAGTATGCAGTAGAAGCCAATGTGACTTTACTACTGCATAGGTAAGACAGAGGATGATGGGAGTGGGGATAAACAGAGTGTAGAGGGAAGCAGAGTAGCAGAGTGACTGGATGCATTAGGTCTGATGGAGGTAGTGCACAATGAGAGTCAATGCAAACTCATTATCACATGGAGTGGGTGGTGTGGACTAAGCGCAAGCAGACCTAGGACAGTCCTGCACTTTGTGACCTTCAAGGCCACAGTAGAAACAGAGGCAAAGGTTGAAACGATGCTGTCATTCAATGGAGGAGAGTTTGCCATCCAGACTGAGGTCCAGATGCAAGGGAGCATGTGGGTCAGGGGTGTCAGATGTGTCAGATGTGATGGAATCAATGTCAGAGTCCTGATTATCAGAGTTGTCAGAGGTAGTGGGGAGTTTGGAGTCGATGATGGGGTCGGAGGTGGGGTCATGAATGTCGGAGATGGATGCAGATGTGGATGTGGATGGTATGGATGGGGTCAGAGCAGACTTGATCTGTGAAGTGGTATTGGCATGGTCTAGTAGTTCACACCTGCATTCCCAATAATGTGCATCAATAGACTGCACAAGATAACACATTTCAAATAGCATATGGGGTTTGCCAACACGAGAGATCTCATCCTTGATGTGATCCAAAAGTCCGGTATAGAAGATGTTGCAGAGGGCACCATCTCCATATCTGTGGACTTGACAAGCTAAGCAGTTGAAATTGATCACATACTTGTTAATGCACTGGGAATTGGACATAAACAGATTGCAGAGTTCATGTTCTGTGTCACTGACAGGGTTATAAGGACCGAAATTTGTGCAGAGTTCTAGGATAAATTCTGGATAGCTGTCCATCCAGAGTGGACAGAAAGCAGAGGGGTCAGACAGGAAGAGTTCGGGTTCAAACCATTCTAAGGCCATTCCTGTAAGATAGGACTGTGCAAATATGATCTTGGTGTGGTCAGAACAGAAAGCCTTTGGATGATTCTGGAAGTTAAGCTTGCACTGGGTAAGGAAGGTGTGGAGCTTGTGGGGATTGGTGCCATTGAACTGGTTTGGAATGCAAACTTTGGTCCTCTGGCCAGAGTCAAAGTTCGAGAAATCAGCAGACTTGGCTATTGAAAGTCTTGATTGCGCAAGTGAGGGTAATGAGGGCATCACGTGGGGCATTATTGTCAGAATTGCTAGAGTTGGATTCATGTTCAGAGCTATGAGAATCATTGCTTCTGTGAGTGGGGATGGGAGTGGGCTGATCCTACATCCTTTGACTGGAGTGCTGACCAGGAGATATGGAGTTGTGAGGTGTCCTTTGCCAGAGTTGAACTCCAGGTGTCGGAGTTGGCTCTGGGAAGTGGAGCTACTAGTAGAGGTGTGATGAGCAGAGAAGCTGAGAAATTGTTCAATGACTTCAGAACTTTGGTGATGACTAGTGAAGATGTTGAAAGGAGCATAACAGGAAGATGTGGAGGTCATGACAGAGATACCACTTGGTTTTTGAGAGTAAGGTAAAACTGCTCGAAGGTAGGAATGTGATCAGCAAGTAGGAGCTTGAATATACTGTTAGAGCCGTGCTGGAGATGAACTCCTATACAACTCTGGAACTCCAGAGTTTGTTGGATTCCCAGGGGACGTTGGCCTCATCTTATGTGCTATGCCCTTGCTGACGTTTGTGTCCTGATATTTCAGAGAGCAGAGATAGACAATGCAGAGATTAGGACAAGTGAAGTCCTATCAAAGAGAGGAGTGGTTGGAAGAGGAGTTCAACAGTTCTAGTTGATATTCAAGCTAAACTAATACATGACTTCAAAGAAGTTTATATATGGAGGAGTGGACATTGCATTAGTAATGGAGGGACATAGCATGAGTAAGGAGATGAGTAAGGAAGACAGAACGCAGTGGAAACAAAGCTAGAGCTGTGCGAGCACGGGTTTCGGAGGTAACGAAGGAGCAAGATTAGTACATAAGAGGAACAATAGAATGAGTCTGGAAGAAAGGAAGTAACTACAGGACGAAAAAGAGTCAGAGTTGGTGTCTATGAGAGCAGAGATGAGGTCCAGAGATGTGGAGTTGTGCGGGATATGACATGCTCTCTCTTTGTCATCCACTCTCCAGACTTGTGTTTCTGCACTTTCCTGCACATCGGAAACGTCGGATTCCCTTCATTAGTGCCTGGATATGTGAAGCATCATTCTCCTACTCATAGGAAACCACGCAAAATCCCTTGGGATGAATTCCCTTGCACCCTATCACATTCACAATCACATTACATTATCTTCAACAAGACCAAGCAAGGGGGCAGCACACAAGCTGAACCTGATGCCTCATTCCAACCACAACTCCAGAGTTCTGGAGTTCATCAGAGGATAAGTTATGGTCCTAACAGAGCACCAAGTCCATGAGAAGGAGTGAAGAAAAAGGATGTTGCTACTCTGGAGCTACAGCTGCAGATTAAGAAGCTCAAAAACCAAAGATTGATGATCAAACAGGGCTTGGCAGGTGATGAGACATAAGACTCTGCATAATTGTCAATATTGTTGTGTTTTGACTTACTATTCATCTAGCCCATAGGAATCATATTCTGATCTTTGTGTTGTAGTATTTATGTTCTTGCCTACATGTAGTCCCTGTTCATATCCTTGTACATATGGTACATATCCTGCCTTGTATCTAGTCTGCAAGATGATGCAACAATTGTGTTTTGAGTTTGTTCATGGAATCTCTGCCCATCAGATCCAATACAATTACCTCCTTGTGCTTCTCTTTCCTCCTTCTCCTCTTCCTCTTCCTCTTCCTCTTCCTCCTCCTCCCCCTCCTTCCCTTCTCTATTTTTATATTCATCATCCCTATTCACATATGTGAATGCAGATGGGGCTATACCTATATCTTCTTCAATCTCAATGGTCATGTTGTGAATGATCAAACATATAGCAATCCAAGACCTGAGATATGCCCATTGTTGCTCAGATTGGATTTGAACTCAAATCTCTTGCAAAGATTGGAATTGAGCCATACATTTGCTCAGATCACACTTTAATCTATAAACATACAGTTTTAAACAAATCTAAACCTGATTAAATACTAACCTTTGATAGGTAGTAATTGAATATTTTCTGATCCCTGGTCAAATTTCCACCTGAAGACTTTTTGAAAGGGACAATACACATCCATAAGCAGTGTTAGCTCAAAGCCATTTATTAGGTTGGAGAAAATTTCCAGGTGTCTTGGCAATCTCTGAAAGCTGAAAGGCAGAGGAGTCATGCAGGCTTCCAGGAACTGCAATGACATAGTTCACAATACATAGATTGTGAGGAAATATGACCAACTGAAAATAATGTCAATCTGATATATATATATATATATATTAAGTATCTGATTGGAAACAGAGTAATTTGATTTCTGAGTATAAAAACCCTCTTCATACCAGCCAGGCTTTTGATAGAGGTTAAAAGGAGTTCCATTAACAGTCAAAAAACCCCTTTTCCATTCAGGACATGTTCTCTTCTCAACATATCATATGCCTGTGCCTTTTGTTTGTCCTCCTGATCCTATGTTTTAGCAAGATAAAAATGAATAAAGCCATGGTGAAAGGATAGAACAGCTGTCATAACCCATTTGTAGCAGTTGTGAACAGTGCCAACTGAAATGCCAGGCCATTCTGCCATGTCCTGTGAGGTGGCAGCATTTCCATAATGACCTGCAGCATTTAGGAAAACAGCAAGCTGGATGGAAACAGGAAGCTGGGGTGAATTGCGATTGTTTCCAAATGCATCATAATCCTGAATTTTGTTCAAGATTTCAATAATGACTTCAAAGGATACATATAGCTTGTGTTGGAAAAGATGAGGATAATCCAGCTTCCATTCATCAAGGAGGTGAATTGGGAATTACAAGCAGGAGGGGGGCACTTGTTAAAAACATGAGCCTTCTCTATTTCATAGTGGAGAGCCATGGTAAGCATATGAAAGCCTGTGAGATGACCTAGATCACTAAAAGCTTTCCACATGGACCTATCTGAATCAGACTCAGAGTTGGAGTGTGAGGTGATGTCATCAGAGTTGCTAGTAACTTTAGATTCAGAACTTGAATGGGACTTGGAGGATAATGATGACATCTCCATGTCAAAGGATACTAGGCCATCAGCATGTGGAGAATGTACAGATTCTGTTTGAGAGTCAGTGCTATCATCATTTACTTCATGTATTGCTGCTTGAAGTATCTTGAGATATGCTTGAATGCCTAGTGCTTGCTAGGCTTCTCAAAGAGCTGTAAGAAGCTTTTGACAAGCTGATTGTCAGGGCATAATGGTGTTTGAGGTACCTGGTTTCTGAACTTGCATTACTCTTATATGCATGGTATGGGTCTATTTTTGCTATCTACTGCAATTGGGAGTACCAGGAGCCAAGATACTGGATGGGCAGAGCCACCACCATTACAACAAATGCAAAAGTCTGAGATTTTAATATATAGCAATATTTTCCAATATTATCTGCACTTGTCTGGTATGACATATCAGAATTTGGCTGTTGATATTCTGCCATGTCAGAGTGCTTTTTCTTGATGGAAAGCTGATTTCTCCTCATGAGCTGTAGTCTTGAGATCTCTCATATTCATGACAATTTCAGACATTGTAAACTCAATAGAATGTATTTCATTTTTCTGATAATGCCATACATTCTCTAAGTTAATAATGGACAATGCAACATGTATAACTGAACAATATATGGTACAAGAAAGCTGAGCAGGCAGGATAGCTAAAGATGTCACTGATAGTTCTTGTGAAGGTGGTGGTGGTGGTGTAGCACATGTGTTGTTGGAAGTGATGCTGTTGGATGACACCCAGGGTCATGCAGGCTCCAGATTGTCCTTGACAATAGGTGGCCCAAATCTTGACTGGAAAGAAAAGTCAATCAGGCAGTCAACAAAATACATACCTAATGACTCACTGTCCTTTTCAAAGGGTGAGTCTGCAATGGTGCTGGTTCTGTTAGAGGTAAAGAATGCAGATTACCTGGCTAGGCAGTAGCACAGGTATACCCCTGGGTGGCACTGCCTATATCCATACCTGTACCCATAACCACCAACAAACCTGTACCTGTGGCATGGGTATGGGTAAACCTGCAGGTCAAATGTGGGTATCCCCTGAAGGGGAGGTCTGTCATTGTCCTTATTGGGTGAGATGTGTGGCATGCCATACACACTGTTGTTGTTGTTGTTGTGTGAGGCATGCTATGCATTACATGTTGTTGTCATATTGTTGGTGATGGCTGGACCATGTGGCACATGTCATCCTTGTCATCACTGGATGGGCTGTGTGGCACTTGCATGCACCATCCTTGTCCTTGTCCTCATAACTGGCTGGATTGTGTGTGCATGTGCCCTTGTCATCATCATTGTTGCTGGGTGGGTTGTGTGCATGTGCACATGTCATTCTCATCATTATGATCATTGGATGGGTGTGGCACACGTATGCACTGTTATTTTGTTGTTGTTGGCTGGGCCATGTGACACATACATGTGCTCAGCATTGTCATTATCACTGGGTGGACTACATGGCACACATATGTGCAGTCCTTGTCCTTGTCCTCATTGGTTGGATCATTGTCATCATTATCATTACTGGCTGGGAAATGAGGCAGGATGAGGGCAATGGATGGGTGAGGCATGAGGTGGTGTGAGGGCAAGGACAAGGCGAGGGTAGACCAGGTGAGGGTGGGGCAAGGTAAGAATGAGGGTGAGGCAAGGGTGCATCCTCCTCAAACAAAGATATACAATTAGACATTATATAAGGTTAAATAAGTTCACACACACTGCCACCATGTGTATATTATTGCCATTTACCACTCTAAGCAACACTTTACTCTTTAAGCTTGACATTGGTTATCTATCACTATTGCTGCCTCAACCAGTGGTTGTAATGTCTTAGTTATATTTGTATTGCAATAAAGCAAGTGTTTTGGCATGCTCAAATGTGTTGGTTTCTGCTTCTTCATCACTTATCCTACTAGTACCTGCTAGGCTAGTAGTTTTGATCATAATAGATCACACTATGCAAGTGAGAAGCATGCTTTCAAATGTTATAAATTTGCTCATACAATCATTTATGTTCTTTCCTATTCACAAAATGCCTGAAAAGGAACCCATAGCAACCCATGAATACCATCAATTAATGCTTTGTATTTACACCAGTGAATTATCAAGCTGTTGTAATTATTCCTTCATATGGGTTGTATATAATTTGATCCTTATTTACTAGTTTTGATCTAATGAAAGTTTCAAACATTTTCAAGTCTACATAACCTGTCAAATGCTAACTTTCATAAGATGCCATAGGTATAAACATGTGTATTGATTAATGATGGGTGTTTTTGGCCAGCTATAGGCTTTCTTTTAATGCTTTTGTGATAATAGAAGGTCATGCTTGAATATAGGACCAAATTGGTAACATTTGGAAGCATGCTGCTCACTTGCATAGTGTGATCTATTATGATCAAAACTACTAGCCTAGCAGGTACTAGTAGGATAAGTGATGAAGAAGCAGAAACCAACACATTTGAGCATGCCAAAACACTTGCTTTATTGCAATACAAATATAACTAAGACATTACAACCACTGGTTGAGGCAGCAATAGTGATAGATAACCAATATCAAGCTTAAAGAGTAAAGTGTTGCTTAGAGTGGTAAATGGCAATAATATACACATGGTGGCAGTGTGTGTGAACTTATTTAACCTTATATATAATGTCTAATTGTATATCATTGTTTGTAGTGCCAAATAGTGCCAACTATCATTTGATATGATTGAGATTCTAGCTTTTAACACAAAAGCTCAAAAAGTGTTGCAATGTCATTGCTGTTTTGAAATGGGCATATATTCATAGCCACTGGACCAAATCACATGACCCAAGGACCAATTTGTAGCCAAGAGCAGGTACTACCTTTGACTCCACCAAGCCTAAGTGATTAGATAATGTGTGTTTGTGGTGCATGAAGCACACCACGTCAAGGTTAGGCATTGCAACACTTTTTGAGCCCACTGTATGCTCTCCTGGAATTCGAAAACATGAGATTGATTTTTACGGTAGATGGCAAAACCGAAGCAGAAGCCATCCCACTTCTCAAGAACCTCTGGGTCCTAAGCAATGCCAGAGATATTGACAACTGGCAAAGACAGCACGAAATGGATGCAGAAGCAGAGAGGAACCGCTTAGCACTAGCTGAGCAAGAAGCCGAGCAGCAGCAAGCCCACGACAAAGAAGAAGTGGATGCTAAAAAATAAGAGTGAAAAAAATACAAGAACAAGTTCACTGCGATCCCGGATAGATCACTACCTGACACCACCCTTATCCTACCTCCTCAGCACGCACTCACCAAACTGCGCAAAGGAGACTATGTCCCCTTATACCTTTTCACTAACAAAGGGATCCGCGAAGCTGAAGAAGAAGGCTCAGGCAACGAAGACCTTCTCACTCTTATATAGACAGACAAGGGCCCCACCTTCCAAACCAGCGCCTCCGTCAAAGCAAAGAAACATAAGGTGAAAGACGAGTCGCTATCCTGGGAAGAATTTGGCCAGGCCAACTACCGCATGCTCAATGCCATGTGCCAACAAGAGTGGCCAGAAGACTGATTGTCGATGGTCAGGAACTTTTGGATAGCCATTGAGACACATAGCTGGCACTACGACCCCAGTGAATACCAGCAATGTGCCCTCCTCATCTACCAAGGAAGGATTTGCAAGGACTGGCACAAAACACTGTAAGAAAGATGATCAGTGTGGGAAGCGAGTATAACTCATCCCAGGGGTTCTGAAAAGGATAGAAGAGGAAGGGTTTGCTCCAAACCTTTCTCGAGCATGTGCAAGAGAATCCGGAGTGTGGGAAACTTGGAATGGACGTCCAGAATAGAACCAGATAACATGGAAACAGACACGGAAATGGACATGGAAACAGATGGGGAAGATGAAGATGAAGAAGGGGAGAAACGACTTGGAGACGATCCTGCACATGGGCAGGTGACCTTCAGACTGCAAGAAGATGGTCTATTCCTAGCTAGACATGCTCTTAAGTAGGATGTAGCTATTGGAAATGCTACATGAAAACTTCCAGGGACCTTGTCATCCCTGTCAGATGCGAAGGAAAATAAAGAGGGCTGCCTCTATGGTACAGCAGTGACAGCAGCGCAGGCCTAGAGCCCCAGCGTGCGATGTCCGAAGTGATATGAACAACAACAATAAGTCCAGGCGACCTGGACACGGAAACACAGAATAGAAATGATCCAGACTGACATGGATTGGACGGAACAGACACGGAATGACACAGATAGGTGTGGGATGACAACCTGGAAACCTGTGAAAGAGGGGTTTACAACCATAGTGAGTGATGAACTCCTACAATGCTTGGCACAACGGACACCTTCCACCTCTTACCTTTGCATGTCAAACACCTCAATGATTACCATCAAGAATTGCTAGACAATGCCTACATGACCAAGATAGAAGGAATCCGCATGGTCAGTTCTTCCTTGTCCTCCTATCCAACCCTTCCAAATCCCGAGGCTAACAATCCTGTCTTCCCTCCCCTCCCCCTTTTTTCTCCTCTCCCCATTCCGTTCATGCATGACTCCTCTTCTCTCCCATCTTGATGCCACACGCGGGTCATTTCCCATGCAGACTACCATCGGGACACAGGATATTGGCCTTAACACCCATACTACACCATGACCCCACCCAACCTCTATATTGGACACAGTTTCTTTATCCCATTGCATCCTCTCTCTCGGATGCATCCTGCTTACCATATCATACACCTCAGACCGCATATGGGTACTCCTCCCTCTCAAACCCCCCCTCGTCAAACACATCCAACAAACTCAGCCATTAGCACTCATCCAGCTTCTCCAACTCGAAATGCCCCATGTCCCCACCTTCCTTTGATCAATCAGAGGCAGGACAACTCAAACGACCATGTTCCTTTTGTACCAACTTGCAGTCATCCTTGCACTCCACCAGCATGACCCACCACTCTCCCGAAACCCCCCCCAAGCACCCAACACCTACCTAGTATGTGCTGTGTGCCTTGGGAGGCACAAACACTCAATGCCAGTCATTTTCTGCCCAGCCAAACACACATGGGATGACCAGTTTGACTCCTTTGTCAAACATTTCAACAAGATGCCATAAGTCAGAGACACTGGAGCCACCCTATGCAGCACCTGGCAATGAGATGGTGGTTGTTTCAAGAAACACGACAGCATGCATCAATGATCAGGCTGCGGAGCACTCACACACAGTGCTAGCAAATGCCCTTGAGTACAGAAGATGCCATCCGCAAACTCCCTACATGGCTGAGGCCTGGGAACAAGCGCTCCATCGGGCGAACCTTCTAGAACGGTTCTCGTCCATCCTGTCTGGTTTGCGCAAAGGATTCATCATAGGATACCCAACACTCTCCCATGTACAGACCCCTCCAAATAGTACCTCCATTTCAGTCTATGTATAAGACAGAATTCCACAACATTGTAAATAAGGAACTTGCCAAAAAATATTACTTAGGCCCCTTTACTTTCACCACAATAGAAGCCACCCTAGGCCCCTTCCAATCATCCCCCTTATCCCTAATACCTAAACCTGGAAAACCTGGTAAATTTTGTTTGGTACAAAACTTCTCCTTCCCCACCCAAGTTTCATCTCACTTCCCCAACCCATCTATTAACGATGCCATTGTCTCTGACTTCACCTCATGCACATGGGGAAAATTCTCAACCACCTTCTTACTAATTACAAGGCTCCCTCCAGGATTGCAGGCAGCCACCTGAGATGTTGTGGAAGCATACTGCACTATCCCACTACATGAATCTCAGTGGCCAGCAGCTGTCATATGTATAGCCAAAGACGAGGCATGCATCGACACATGCATGGCTTTCAGAGCATCACCCTTGTGTGGTGCCTACGGTCATTTAGCAGATGTGGGAGCCGAAATCCTATGAGCAAATGGCATCAGCCCACTAGACAAATGGGTCGATGACCATATATTTCTCCATATCCCACGAGATCAACTACACAATTACAATCTAACCAGACAGCGGTGGCATGCAGAAATAACAACAACCAACATGAGATGCACCACCTCAAGGATCTGGTATGAAGTTATGTATCACCCACCGCGATGGCTCAATCAAGGAATTCAGTGAAGACTGCACCTTCCCAATCAGAGATCTAGCCAATAAGTCCCCCAAATCAGAGGAAGACGCTCTCTTTACATACAACATCATGGACATTGATGAGCTATCTCAAGATCTTGGCATTCCGTGGGAATCATCCAAAGACCAACCTTTTGCATCATCAACCACTTACATTGGCTTTGTCTGGGACATATCACAATGCACGGTAACCATTAGCCCTGCCAAAACAACCAAATATGTAGAAGCCATAGAAAAATGGCTATTAAGGCATGGACATATCCTAAAAGATGTGCAAGAGCTATATGGTAAACTTCTGCATGCGACTTCCGTTCTCCCACAAGGCTGTGCATACTTAACAGGCCTTGAAAGCATGCTAGCAACATGTGCCAAAAAACCTTTGTCCCACATTGCCCCGACAAAGGTCTAGACCAGGATTTAAGGTGGTGGTGCAACAAGCTAAGTACTGGATCAGTCACTCACACCATATGCCCACCTCCCACTTTCTTAAATCCATGCACATTCTCTGATGCCAGTTCTGGCTTTGGAATTGGCATTGTCATTGGAAATCAGTGGCGTGCCTGGCGCCTCCACCTCGACTGGGCCACACTGGATGGGACAAAAGACATCAGTTGGGCCGAAGCCGTTGGCTTTGAACTCCTTATCTGTGCTATCGACTCCTTCCTTCTCACCCCAGAACACATCATCCTGCATGGAGACAATACTGGCATCATCGAAGGATGGCACGTTGGCAGACACTGCAACTGAGCCATCAATGGCATTTTCAAAAATATTCATGCTTTCCTCAGCTCTGCCAAGCAAATCCTCAGTGTTGCAACCCACTACATCCCTAGTGAAAACAACCCTGCCAATTCTCCCTCCAGAGGCATCTATGACACAAAACAACATCTACTTCCTCCCATTCCACTCCCTGAGTACCTCAGACCTTTTCTTACAGATGCCTGTGACCCCCTCTCCACCAAAGAACTCAGAGAACTCAAGGAAGGGAATTACTCATCAAGCATCACCAAAACTCTCATGCATCTATGAGACCAGCAGGAGGCAGCTGAACAGACTTGAGCAGAGACCCAGCTCAAAGACAAGCTCATCATTCACACCCTCTGGAATGATCGGCACTGACACCCCGTTGTTTCAACTCACTACTCCCCTCAATGACAAGCACTACCTCCAATGTGAACCCTCCCAGACCACACCCTTACCAACCCCACCTCCGCCCCCTCCCCTCACTGCATCGCCCCCATTGCCTTGCCAAAGACAGATTATGCCTATGGATCCCAACAATCGCTTCTGAGTCCAGACGCCCATCCAGCGAATCTCCACCCACCACCATCTCGGTACAAGCACTTGAACGCATACTAGACGTAATTGAAGTCTCTTGGACAGACAACACCAAAACACTCTACGGAAATGCTCTACTGACATACCACATATACTGCGACCTCAACAGCCCCATTCCCAAGCTCGAACGCTGTCCCATCTTGAGCTCCCTACTCCTTTCCTTTTTATCCTGCTGTGCAGGAGGAGTGGCCAGCTCAATGCTCTCCAACTATGCAGCTGGCATAAAAGCATGGCACCTACTTCACAGTCAGCCTTGGCGCATCCAACAGGATGAACTTAGGCTCACGTTACAAGGAGCAGCACATCTAGCCCCAAATCATTCCAAACGAGACAAGTGTCCACCCATGACAGTTGACAATCTCAAAATCATAAAAGCCAATCTGGATCTCAATGACCCATGCAATGCTGCAGTCTATGCTTGCATAACAACCGCCTTCTACTGCACAGCAAGGCTAGGGGAATTCACAGTCCCCAACGTGAGAGAAAAGTTCAATCCCCAAAGATACATCACAAGACAGGACTTTGAGATCGTAGAGGATCCGAATAGCCTCTGTGTCATAAAATTCCACTTACCATTCACCAAATGCAATGTGAAGGGCAAGGATGTACAGTGCACACCACAGGCCAATTGCATCACCAATCCAGAAACTGCACTCACCAGCCACATACGCCTCAACCCGGCACCATCAGATGCACACCTATTCGCATGGAAACACCCTAAAAATGGACTGCGCCCGCTCTCCAAAACCCAAGTCACCTCAAAACTAACCGACATCGCCAAGCACAACAACCTCATGGATTTAAAAGGCCACAGCCTTCACATAGGCAGAACCCTCTTCTATCTACTTAAAGGAGTACCTTTTGACATGGTAAAAGTCATAGGCAGATGGGTTGGGGAATCGTTTACACTCTACCTATGACACCATGCACTCATCCTCGCGCCCTACCTACAAGCCAACAACCAATGAGTCTTCGACGATGTCATGTGAATCGCTATGCCACCAGTACGTTAGAAGTGAGTAGAAGCCTTTTGCTCCTAGCATTCGGGCTCCAGTCTAGCTGGACACATAGCCAGTGCTCCTAATTCTCGGGCACACAGCTCACCTTCACCCTTCAGGCTAGAACCCAGCATCGAGCCGGAAACCCTTTGGGTTTCACCTGACTGCACACAATCTCTTAGTCAATACTTTCCCTTCCTTTCTCTTTGCTCTCACCACATCACACATGTATCCACTCAAATGCACCACCTTTTGTGAACCCAGCATGAGCATGCACATGCAGATGGTATCCTACGTAAGCGAAGACACGAGCAGTGCAGGATGAGGTCTGTGTGAGAGCTAAGCGAGGTGGGAGCTTTTCTTTGCTTCTTGCCACCTCCATCAGCTCATGCAAGGCTCCGCTCACGGCCATTCTCTCTCTTTCATTGTCACCCACCCACCACACCCTCTCACAGAGACCAATGGTCTTAGGACATTAGTCTCGCTCAACGCTTGTTGCCTGAACACCTGTCTGAGTTCCGGTCAAGCTGACTGTGAGGGCCTAACCTGCCCTCACAGCTCACCTTTACCCTTCAGGCTAGGGCCCAGCATTGAGCCAGAAACCCTTTGGGTTTCGCCCGACTGCACACAATCTCTTAGTCAATACTTTTCCTTCCTTTCTTTTTGCTCCCACAACATCGCACATGTATCCACTTGAATGCACCACCTTTTGTGAACCCAGCATGAGCATGCGTTATCACACAGATGGATGTCGGTGAGGGTGCAACTCACTCAGCTGATATGGTGGCTCTCAAGCACCAAGGCTGGAGGATGCTGGTAAGGACTTGGAAGGTGCATCTCATCCTGTGGGGTAAAGGTGTTCTTTTCCATATTCCTAGATATTCAGGTAGGAAATATGTACCATGACATGCAAGTCAATGTTGAGCTAAGGACAGGTGTTGGATAGGATGGCTCAAAGACATACATTGTGCATCTGATGCAGGATGGGTGGGAATGTCATCATCCCAAAATACATCTAATATTAAGCAAGCACTTGGAAGATCATCAGCATAAAGATCATCTGTGCATGCTCACTTCAAGCTGACATTGTGAGACTTCAAATGGAGTCAAGACTTGTCCTCTTTGCCAATGTCGAGAGTGTTGTTTGGCACTGTGTGTGATGATGGCAAGTTCATCTTCATGTCGCCAGTTGAACTTTCATCGTCCTCCATGATGGTTCTGGACAGATTTGTCACTTTGCTGTAAGGCTCAGGAATAGTTAATACCTTAGTATATGCACATATACATACCTTTCAAAGAGACTCCTGATACACAGGCAATGAATAAGGTGTCAAATCCAGAAGCAAGCCCAACATCTCCAAGCTAGTCCAGGCACTCCTATCCAAGTCCAGAGATCTCAACCAGTAGGTGCACTCAGAATTGATGTCTGTCATATCCTGTCCTGACTCCAACCCTCCAGACCAACTCTGGACCACTTACTCATAAACTCCAAAGCATTCACATCCAGGACTTCACTTCCACCCTCTGGACATCCTTGTATATCACTTACATATATATCTTTCTCCTTTTGTATTAGCTTTGCCTCTTTCTTGCTTCCGAACCTGTGCTCACACAGCTCTAGGTATCCTAATTCCAAACTCTGTCTTACTCATAGTCTTACTCATCTCTTTCTTACTCATGTGATGCTCTCCATTACTAATGTGATGTCCATGCTCTGTATATATAGTTCTCCATACATAGTCTCTAGCTTTAGCTTCAATATCAACTTAGACATTATCCTCCTGTCTTCCGCACCCCAAATCTATCTTGCTCCTCTGTGATCTACCAAGTCCTAGCAACTCTGATCAACTTCCAACCATCCACTCCGAAATCCAAGGCACATGACCAAGGAAGGGGGCAGCACACAAGCTGAACCCAATGCCTCATTCCAACCACAACTCCAGAGTTCCAGAGTTCATTGGAGGATAAGTTCCAGTCCTAACAATGTCAGAGCTATAGGACTTTGCTCTGGAGCTTCAGACTTTTGCTCTTCTTGCTCATCCTTTATTCTATATCTTTCTGGGGATTGCTAAGAGTGATACAAGCACATCTCTATCCATAAGGATAAAGTTCCTGTGTCTTTTTCAAACTCCTCAGTTGTCCTACACCTCCTTGGGCAGCAGCTGAGGTGAGCTCCATTTTACTTACATTACTTCATTATCTCTAATTCATGTAGTGGGCATCTCTGCCCTTTACTTAGCTTGACATAAGGTACCAGCGTGAATCTTGAATGGTATGTATGTCAAGTTGTTGTTGTCTTGCACACGAAACTGCTATTGTAAATTATATATTGCCTCCTCCTCAGCATGATAGACAGTCCAAGTGGTGCCCATCTTCATACCTTGTTGCCATCAACATGTGGTCCAAGGTTAGGGGTAAAACACTAACCACCTTTTCAAATTTGCTTTCAAAGAGGTATTGATGGAGAGAACCATGGGGAGCAGAAGTGGCATGATGGACTGCTAGTGGGGGCATGAGTCATTGTGTATAGGCACAGTAATGGTGATGGTAAACATACACATTAGAGTTGACTTTGTGCCAGCATGCCACTTTCACTAATCTGGTGTAAGGAACTACTGTTTTTTACAGTTGTAGGACCTCTTCTATGACCTCTACACAACTTCCCTATCATTGTCACTCACGTCCTTAGTGATTCTATTCACCCACATCACATCCATCTGCTGTCTGTTGTTGTCTGCTTGTCTGCTCCTATAGGAATTGTCCAGATTGGTATCCTGTCCTTTGTCTACAATAGTCCACATCACACTAGAATGTCATTTGAGGTTCATAATCACTTTATCCTGTGACTTTGGACATCTTGGCTAGTTTCTTATGGTTTTTGAGGTGTGAGGCATGAGGTACTTACACTCCATATGGTCCTGTCATACTTATTTCAAATTGGTGTTGTTATGGCAGTCTGGAGTATGCTCCAGCCTATAAACTGTTTGTCAGATGATTTTGAATGCATCTTGCACCTGTTAGCATTGATCACACTTTGCCCATTATCCTTTCATTCATTCTTATCATCCTCATTGTCATCCACCATATATATCATGTCCACTACTACTGTCTGTCACATCTGCATGCATTCTGACCACAATTATTACACCAGTCATTCCAGCCTAAGTAGTCCACTTGCCAACAATGTGACATCCCATCCTCACTGTCATCATCAGCATGAGCATGTACTCACTACTGACACCCAGGCCCAACATTACCTACAAATGTGGGCACCAATGTACCTACTCACCAACATCTCATGCACCTCACCTGACCTCACCAGGATACTCCTGCACATTGCCATTGTTCTCACCAACATACTCACACAAGTCTTCAAGTTGTTCCTTGAAGGCACTTGGCCCATGCTTTGGTTACTCCTGTGACAGGTACAGGTTGACATCTACACATCCATGTCAAACCTGGAACCCACAGCCACAGGTACCTGTGTGAACCTATAGCAACAGTTGGCACTGTGCCTCTGCCATCCATACCATGTGCACTCATCCTCATCCCAACTCATTGCTCTGGCATAATACATGACAACAATGGTGCCATCTCATTCTTGTGCTAATATGGCCTTGATGTGTCCAGATTGCTTGGTAAGTCAATTTGTGTAACTGACACTGTAGGTTGTGATTTGAGTTGTCCTCAGTAATGCAGTGGGTATAGACAGGTGTGATTTGTCAGGCATTGTTTGGACATGGGGTGCATGGCTTAGGTGCATCCATTGTTGTATGCTTGTGCTGTTTGTGCTGATTCACCTTGTCTTCAGCTAGCACATCTGTTTCAACTCATTTCGAGTTGCAGCACACTATGCTCGTTACACCACCCTTTTGGCTGCCATTCACATCATATATGATGCATTCGACATCATTTGTGCTGCTCCAATTGCACCCAATGTGTCCCATTGCCTCCTAGTCACCTTCTAGGCATCTTGTAACAACCTAGACTTAAGTCGTGATGCTTGAGGGCAAGACAACAACGAATGCAACCAGTGTTCGAGACTTCAAGGCTAATCGTCAAGCCTGAAGCGAGTAGATGAGAGTAGAAGATAGAGTGGTACCCTTAATTCACACTCAAGCCTAGAGTGAGAGGTAAACAAATGGATAAGACTAGGGAATACGGTAAAGTACATGGGTTTATATACTTGAAGGAAAGCTGCACAGACCATGCTATGAACTTCCTAGTAAAGGTGAGCGATGCTGCATATGCAGCCATGCACAGTCAATGCTATACAAACTGATATGGTAATGGAAAAGTGGCGTCATATGTGAGCGGATGAAAAAGAAGAAAAAGATCATACGATAAGTAAGCGAATAGGATGGAGAGAAAATGGGAGAAATCGTAACACATCTTAGCCCTTTATTTCAATGTAGTGCATTCATTTCAACATCACACTCATTTCTCCCACTCCTGGGGCATTCTCTATTATGTTTGATGCATTTTGAATCACTTTGGCAGTCCCAATCATACTCAATGCATTCCAACTTGGCATGGTATGTTGATGTAGCACATTCATTTTGATGTTGCACTTGTCTTCATTGCATCTATGGTATTTCATGATGTCATGGCAGTTGCATTGCACCACTGTATGGCATTTTGGGTCCTCCAGCTTGACTTGGGTGCCACATGGTAACTTGGAGTTCTCTTCCTCACCTTTCACTGAGCATTCTCAGACATATCCTGATGCTTCTTTGGCATGCATCTTGCATCCTTGTCACCCTCTGATGGTGCTTGCACATCTGCATCATCACTGGTAAGGTCCTCATTGCAGCTCACATCTGGCTTTCTCTCCCCCTCAATTTGGAGCTTGACACCTAGGGGTTCTGTAGGTCATTGTGCTGGTTTATCCAGTGGTGGAGATGGCTCTGGGAGTCTCCCAGGTATGTTCTTGACTCTCTTTACATGGTGCTGATCATTTTCATGAGCTCCCATTGACTGTTGTATGGAACTACTGTTTCTTACAGTTGTAGGACCTATCCTATGGCCTCTACACGAGTTTCCCATCATCATCATTTACATCCTTAGTGATCCTATCCACCCATGTCATGTCTGTCCACTGTCCGTTGTTGTCTGCTTGTCTGCTCCCACAGGAATCGTCTGGATCGTCCTGTCCTTTGTCTGCAATAGTCTGCATCACACCGGAATGTTATTTGAGGTTCATGACCACTTTATTCTATGACTTTGGACATCTTGGCTAGTTCCTTATGGTTTTCGATGTGTGAGGCACGAGGTACTTACACTCCATCCATATGGTCCTGTGATACTTATTTCAAATTGGTGTTGTTATGGCAGTCTGGAGTATGCTCTGGACAATAAACTGTTTGTCAGATGATTTGAATGCATCTTGCACCCGTTAGCATTAATCACACTTTGCTCGTCGTCCTTTCACTTGTCCTCATTGTCCTCATTGTTGTCCACCATATTATTACCTCCACTCTCGTCCGTCATGTCCACATTCATTCCAACCACAGTGGTCACACCAGTCGTCACTTTCCATGCACTGGACAACTGTCGTCCATCTATCATTGATTGCCTCTCCTCATCCTCAAAGCCTTCCAAGTCCTTTTCCATCCATCACTCCTGGTTTTCTGAGGTCCGGACCTCCTTAGGACCCTCCAGACACTTTTGTCTTTAGGTCTCCTTCTTCATCAACTCATCAAGAGTCTTTT
>QFES01000073.1:0-16096 GCA_003316375.1 Tylopilus plumbeoviolaceoides
ATGGGAGACAAAGACTTCGCAAGTTCTTTCGAGATAGATCCGGCTTGAACAACTTGATTCAGGACATCCAATACATTGCCGTTGTTAGTCCCCGAAACGACAGCAGATGCGAGTGTGGAGTAAGCGAGCTTGTCGGTCGCCGTGATTGCAAGGATGGCCTTCATAGTTTGCATCGCTGCATCTTGCTTCTTCGACATAATGTTCTTGGTACCAGAGATACCATACTCGGGAGGAGGAGCTTGCGCACGAGACGCAAGCGGCTGAGTACTGTGGTTGGCTTGGGCAGCCTGCGCCTTGCTGATGTCTGCCCAAAGCTGTTCCTTCAAGCGGCGCGCTATCTCCTCTGCCTCTTCTTCCTCTTCTTCTTCCTCTTCGTCATCATCCTCATCCTCGTCAGGCCCGCCAGTTGTGGTGTCCTGCGCTGCAGCACCCACAGGTTCGGTGTCAATGACACTGGTATTCACGTCGTCCTTGACGGTCTGTTCTGCAACAATTTCGGTCATCAGTCGAGAACTGTCAGCAAACAGATATCATGAATTCTGCTCGTTGGTCGTCCGATCAGGAGCAACCTTACCGGTAGGGAAATATCCGTGTCAGAATGAACCCAGTCAACCTCCGAAACAGGAAAGCGACAAGGGTCACGTGCTTTCGGGTGCAATGTCAATTACGTAACATGTGCAAGCGACTTTCAATGTCCGCGAATTTGCGATGAGTCTGATGATAAGCATGTTTGCCCGTCGCGCCACGGACCTGGGGTTTCACGGGGTTGACTAGTGCCCCGTTTTCCCCTTCATAGACGCTTTCAATATACCAAAGAAAACATGGCAAGCAATACCCTCAAGGATTTGGCGGCTGGTACTGCAGGCGGAATCGCTCAGGTGAGTGATACACATTCTGCAAGCGACTCGATGTAAAACTTTCGGCCGCGGCAGGTGCTCGTCGGACAACCCTTCGACATCGTAAAAGTGGTCAGTGCATAGAAGATATCCTTGGAATACAAGCACTTTACGACTTTGCATCCTTGCAGCGCATGCAAACGTCACCCAAAGGGACCTACACTGGCATGCTGCAGTGTGCTGGTGGGATCCTGAAGAACGAGGGACCGTTAGCATTCTATAAGGTCCGGTCGACAACAAAAAGGAACAAAGAGACATCTGACAACTTTTCAGGGCACGCTCACACCTCTCTTGGGTATCGGGCTCTGTGTATCAATACAGTTCGGTGCCTTAGAATACACGAAGAGAGTTTTCGCGGAATACAATCTAGCCAAAGGGAAGGGAGGCGAAGGAGGAAAAACTCTCGATGCAGGACAACTGTTCGTGTCAGGTGTTGCTGCTGGTCTTGCAAATGGCTTTGTCTCCTGTCCAGTTGAGCACATCAGGATCCGTGGGTATCTTGAATGATTGGGTCAGTCGATCATCTCACGAGGTATCGCAGGCCTACAAACTCAATCAAACACAAATCCAATGTACAATGGTCCCTTTGATGCCATCAAGAAGATATATTCACAACATGGAATTCCTGGATTATTCAAAGGCCAATCTGTAACGTTCCTTCGAGAAGCTGCCGGTTACGGTGTCTATTTCATGGTGTATGAAAAACTAGTCCAACGCGAAATGGCGCAAAAAGGCATCCGCCGAGGTGAGATAAACCCGCTTAATGCCGTCCTCTACGGCGCGACTGCTGGATATGCAGTAAGTTCATCCTCAGCGAATCACGCTTTACCTTATCGGCTTCCTTGTAGTTGTGGGCAGTAATATATCCCATAGACGTGATTAAATCCAGGATGCAAACGGATGCGTTCACTCCGTCGACTGGTCAGAAGTACGCCTCTGCTCGAGATTGCGTACGGAAAGTTTGGCGTACGGAAGGCATCGTTGCCTTCACACGCGGGTTAGGTCCCACACTTATTCGGTCAGTGCAGCCCCAATACCGTGACAATAGCCTCGATCATCTGACATTGACGATGCAGGTCCCCGTTCGCAAATGGGGCTACTTTCCTTGGTTTTGAGCTCGCGAGCCGAGTTCTTTACTCATGATTAATAATACCTTCTGGTCAAGTCCCGAAAATTACTGGTTTTTTTTGCTGTGGTCGGACCAGTGTCATAGACCAGGAAAAAGTTAAATAGCATGACTGAAAATGAAATCCCAAATGATTACCCATTAGTTCAACTGAAGAGCCAAACACACCAGATCATCGGAACATGGATCTGGTTCACATTTAAGTCAACCCATCCATCGGAGAGCCCCCATGCCAGTGAGATGGATATACAATATCAGCTAGTAACACAAAGGAATAAACCATCTACTATGAAAGGTAACAATTTTATGTATAGGCTATGAAATCGACGCGACGCTGCATCCTTCATGAATCTCGGGGTACAGCCGGGATACCACGTGCAATAAATCCAATTTGTCGTATCCAGTGAAAGGCGCCACGTGTAACGTTACGATATACGCTCTCTCCTTTGTCGACCACGCGAGAACGTAACTTCCTTTCGCTGAGGCCAGCTCGGATAGTATCATACCGTTGGACAACTTCAGCCATGGTGGGACGTTTTGAAGGGTCCTTGTGAACCATGTCGGCTATCAGAGGTTGCAAAAAATTGAACCCGTGCTTCGACTGGATTCACTTGAGGAAATGGTGATCATTATAGGGCAACACGACTTACCTCGACGAATTCCTTCCTGATGGTATTGCCGATGTAGAAGACATCCGTAGGAAAAGGATCGCAAGGAGCATTGGAGTTTTGAAATTCTGGAACTTCCTTGTCACCCCCCCAGATTGGGACTTCCAATGGTTTAATGATGGAATCATCGTAGCGACGTGAGAGACCAAAATCGATCAAAAGGTATTTTGGAGGTCGTTCGGTCCGAGTCTTGTAGCGCGCAAACCCAGAGAGGTCTCGCTTCATCAATGGGCTCGCCGGATGAAATGCATCAATGTAGAGTTCACTCGGATTCATCATAAGGTTTTTGGATGAACAATCACTAGGGAAGTGAATGGACAGACGGAACCAAAGAGTCATACTACTCACCGATGTGCGACCCGGTGCTTGTGCATAAAATGGAGACCCTAACAACAAAGGTCAGCAACCGACCAAGTGAAGTATACGAGGGTGTACCTCAAACAACTGCTTAATACATTCAACCGCTTCTCCGATAGTATGAAAGGGAGGAAGGGTATAGTCCTGAAGTAAAGGCATGACAATGATCACCCGATCCTCTTCATCATGAACAGGGAATACATCGTAAACAGGAACACAGTGATTAGCACTTCTAGCAAGTGTTTGGGAAGAGAAATATTGCGCAATGTCGACCTCGTGAGGGTGGTCCTTTTGGTTGACTAGCTTGAGCGTAACAAAAGTTTCATCCGAAATGCGCTTGGCATCAAGAATTCTGGTAGCGTACTAATGCTTGCTGAGCGGGAAACAAAGAGTCGGTATTTCGCTTCATACCTTGGCTATACGGCCATCTTCACACATGAACCAACTCTTCTTTGTACCTCTCCAAGACGGGGTCCAATCCGGGGCATAACGGGGTCGAAGGATGTATCCTTTGTCCTTCAACCAAATGTAATGTTTGGCCCACCACAGTTCGGGCTCGGAGAGTTGGCCACGATCTTTGCTACTCGGTCCAGGTATGTCGCCAAACGCAGCAAGCTCAAGTTGAGCGAGCAGTGCATGCTCTTCCCTGGATTCAGCTTTCTTGGCTGCTTGCCTTTTGGAACGAAAGAGCATGGTGTGTTCGGAGGCAATATTTTGCCTTGTGTTCAGTAACTGATCAACAAAATATACCCAAACATGGACCCATACTTGGTCCGAACATAGTACCACTGACCGACAGGACCCCGTGCACCAATAATGCATCGGGGAGACTTGGGAGAAGTTGATTGGAGGGGGGTTGCTTGAAGTATTTTCCACGCAACTCCAGTGCTCAGGATATACCAAGACGCCTCGTTGGCGGTCCATTCCCCGTCGTCGATCATGTCGACCAATGATTCTCAGACGCTAATCCTCGAGTCAAATCTTGGGCTCGTTCGAAACTACGATCCGACCAGTCCTTTTGCTAGGCTCCCACCCGAGGACTCCTTACACGCAGGTCGTTGGTATCTCCGGGCAACCTTGGATGAAATGATCAGAATCCGTAGCATGGCAAAAAATTCGGATGAAAATCGCGATCTTCTTCGAGAAGCGAAAGCTCAATATGACGAGTAAGTGGATGGACACAATTTGATAACGTTGATCCACACCTGTGTAGCTTATCACACCAGTGGGAGGAACTTGAAACGTTTGAACGACGTCACTGGCTATACAAGTTCTTGAAATCAAGGTCAAAAAAGCGTGCAATTCGAGCGTTCATTCACGACGCCTCTGCGCTGTGGGATTCGACTTTGGTAGTGCCATGTACAGTTGAGTTTTGTATAGGAGAAGCTAACGAAGACAACAGAGAACCTCCGACATGATGAGCAGAGAGTTCCTATCAACTCGCACAGCGGATTTGACTTCAGTTGAATGTATGTCTGCCCGGGTTTTGTTGTGCACTATGTAAATTTACCTAAGAGTGCAGGCAAATCTGCTGTCGAGGATGAATCAGTCTCGGGGCTCGCGGTGGACGTTAATGTTCCTATGACCCAGGAGGGGATTGACACTATGCAAGAGGCGGCATCCATTCTGGCATTGATGCCCCTTCCTGTTTCACTTCTTCCCAATAGTCAAGCATCGAGTAAGCCAGAGATATCCTAGCTAATCATTTGCTGATTGTATGCCCACCATGGCTGGACCCTGCTAGTAGCTGCCACGGGGACTACACTTGTGGCTGGCGAGTCATCGTCCGCCCAAAGTAGCACCCATGCTGTACCTGGTGGCCCAAGCTCAGCCTCCAGTTTCAATCATCTCAGCGTCAGTGTTACTTACAACATTGTCAACAATACAGACAGCACGGTCCCTGGGTTGACGATCAACAGCGGCTCTGGAAATAGCGGTGCAGGCAGGTTCTATCCAGTATGTCCAGTACCACGTTGATCATGCTACTATGCAGACCTTCATTTGAACAATACCTGAGTTATCCCGAATGCTGGTTTTCAATATTCCTTGTAGTAACTACACTTCGCACTTGTAAAGCACGTCCCTTCAAATTTTGTGTTCAAAGTTCAAGTTCACACTGGCACGGCTCGCAAATTATCACTTTGTTCCTTCTCATCTGAATCGCAGCTCTTTCCCCAGATCGCCACCACACTATTCCTCGTAAGTATAACCGACTCGGACTTGCGTTATTAAATTGTTTGCAATGGATCGAGGAGGCTCAGTGGCATCAATAGATGCGAAATGCGGCAGTTCCGTCGTGTCCAATTGTTTAATTACTGTATATGCATGGCGTGTATCGTTCTCATCACTCTCAGGTTTTTACGAGCGAGACGGCCATGCGAACCACCAACTTGAACGTGAAATTCGACTCGGAACTCTGCTCCGCGAAGGCTGCGAGTATCAGTTACTTTCAACTCACTCTCACAATTCGAAGAGTCAAGCAATTGTTCTGCACGCCACTTTGTCATTTGCAGGCTTTTGGCCAAGTCCTAACCGACAAAGCAAGCATTGAAATGGTATGAATCTCAATGAACTAGTTGAAGTGGCGGTGTAATCTGTTCCTGTTCGGAGGCTGAATTCCACCGTAACCTATGTGAGCAATATTCGTCGCCAATGTATCATGAGTCTGAAATGACACATTCAAGTTCTGGAGCAAGGCATGTACATGTCGTTATAACGTCGTTTGTCCCTAACTGTTGCATCGCAGACCTTGGAAGTTTACCAGAAGGGGATGTCAAATTTTGACGGTCGACTCATGTTGATCGTTTCCATCAGTCGTGCGTGCGAACGGCCTCCAGAAATTAAGAGCCGAGAAGTCCTGGCGTCCGATAGTAGTGGTGAGCGTTGGAGATCACCAATGCCATGAATTGAACCTCGGCTGTGATGGACAAAATCCTAACTTGAAACAATGCTTCCAATTGTGAGCGCAAACGTACCACTGTGCGTTGACTGAACCTCACAAGTCTTAGCAGCGAGATGGATACATTTTCGCGGATAGACATAACAATCGACCATCTCACGAGGTATCGCAGGCCTACAAACACAAATCAAACACAAATCCAATGTACAATGGTCCCTTTGATGCCATCAAGAAGATATATTCACAACATGGAATTCCTGGATTATTCAAAGGCCAATCTGTAACATTCCTCCGAGAAGCTGCCGGTTACGGTGTCTATTTCATGGTGTATGAAAAACTAGTCCAACGCGAAATGGCGCAAAAAGGCATCCGCCGAGGTGAGATAAACCCGCTTAATGCCGTCCTCTACGGCGCGACTGCTGGATATGCAGTAAGTTCATCTTCAGCGGATCACCTTATCGGCTTCTTTGTAGTTGTGGGCAGTAATATATCCCATAGACGTGAAATCCAGGATGCAAACGGATGCGTTCACTCCGTCGACTGGTCAGAAGTACGCCTCTGCTCGGGATTGTGTGCGGAAGGTGTGGCGGACGGAAGGCATTACGGCTTTCACGAGAGGGCTGGGCCCCACGCTTATCCGGTTAGTGCATTCCCCGCAATATAGCATCAGCTGACTGACATTGACGATACAGTTGCCTGTTTGCGAATGGGGCCACGTTCCTTGGCTTTGAGCTTGCAAGCCGTGTTCTCTACTCATGATTAATAGCCGCGATACTCGTTTTAACACATACCACTACTGTCCTCAGAAGTTAGTTTCTCACTGCGGATTCGGGAAGGCGCGCACTCCAGTAATGAATACAAATCTCATGTGTTCGTACTCGCCCGCCTCCCTTTGCCATTCAGTAAAATGAGAGCCTTCCCATGCCTGAGGTGATTCAGGCATTTCTGTGGTAACTGCCTAGCACAGGATAATGGCCACATCTGCCGCAACATGTTTGTCCGTATTTCTTCTGCGTCCATGTTCTTTGGCATAGTGGGTGAGTCTTAAATCCTCTATGATCCTGTTGTAGTAGGACAGGTTGATTCAGAGGTCTAATGGCCATCACTCTCAGTTGTCGTATGCTGCTATCCTTAGGTTAGCCGTGCACGCGGGAAATATGATAGCATTGGCAAGACTTGTATTCAACCTAACCTACGTTGCTATTCTAGGGGTTACGGTTAACTGTGAGTTCGTTGAGATTAGAGCTGGTATTAAATATGGAATCCTGGATTTGAAGGTGAATGATGTTGATGGTTTGAGAGCTTGGGGGGCGGGATTCCAGATCGCTAGAGGCAGCTGGCGTTTGGTTGCCACCGGCAGCGCCAGAAGCGGAAACGTCCTGAGAAAGTGAACTTGCAGTATCGTCAAGCGTTATTACTTGTTCACCTATTGGGACTCATCAGTCGTTATTACACTTGACTACCCCATCTTCCTCACCGTCGCGGAGTTGCGAAATGAGAGGGTCGTCGTCGAATGGGTCTGTAGTAGCTATCGTGGTCGTTGCATCGTTAATCATTTGTCTGATATTGTCACTATATCCATGAGGCAGATCAATGGAGATCCCCCCGATGATTGCGTTCGGTGGTATTGCACCTGGAGCGATATGAATAATGAGACTAATCGAACGGTATATTTACAACTTACCGTTGACTGCTCGCATGCTTGTAGTTGGAACCACACTCACACGCACTTCCTCTCTGTGGATCTTCTCTGATGTACGCTAAACAGGTACACCTTAAGTCAATATTGCAGCTAGGTTTTTGAGTAACTGACCTTGGTGTCAAGATACAGAGCCCTTGATCTTGCGTGGAACAGTCGGGCCATTCTGTAATTTAGAAATGCTCTGAAAGGGTTAAGAGTTTTGCGACCATCCAGTAATTTTGCCTCTGTCGTCCTCAGGCTATCGACTATGAGTAGATGCATCTTGGTCATGAAAAAGTACTGACTCTTCAAGATTGAGCCTCGTGTTGAATATGAAATCATCATTTTTGTTGAGGTCGATGCCCAGCTTTGCAATCTTTTCCATTTCGTCTAGCGTCGCTTTGATCAGAAAGCTCCCCCTGCTGAGATTGTCACCGCCCTCGTGATATGCGAGAGGGAAAATGCTTTGGTTAAATGCGGCAGCATTTCCAAGGTTGATCGGGACGATGGCAGTTGTAGGACCCGCAGAGCCCATGGAGTGAGGGTGTTCCGACATCGTGAGGGTAACAAGACGGAAATGGCTGTGGTTGGGAATAAATATAAGGGAAACTTCAGCGTTAGAAAAAGCGTGGATTTGGGTAAGATATGGACAATTTCCATCTTGGAGTAATCTCCTAGGGACTAGTCCACGGAGGTATTCGAACTGACAAGAAATATATAGGTGATAAACAAACCTTTTATAAAATAATTTATGATTTCCCTACCAATCATGATTGGCAGGGGTTCGTGATACTTCCGGCTCAACCGTGATATCTGTGGTATGCAGCAAGTTCTTCAAAGCTACAGTTGGGGGGGATGTAAGTTATACCACATCTCCGCTTGAAGCTCCGCGACAAGTTCGCTGTGACGTGGGCTGTGGGTGCGTGTTTGTACCGGTTTACACGCGTACCTGGTGACGATTTGGTGGGCACCACTGAAACTTTGCACACCCTTGGCATCAACAATGTCACGGACAGTTGACATGCGCGCACAGGTCTCCCAGAAAATGCTCGCATTGTGGGGAACAGCCGACAACACACAGCCAGAAGAACTTGATCCTAGGGAGGTTTGGTGGCGTGATCGCTACAAGCTACTCAGCAATCGTGGGTATCTACTACGTCCTCGTTATTCCCCCGAGTGGATCCCATCTTGGAACTCCTCAAATAAGGATTATACAGATAGCGAAGACGGTAAGAGACTAAAAGTACGCAATTTTTTCGTCCACTGTTGGTGTCTCACCCCTTGTTATCCTAGTATGGCCAAGTTATGGACGCTACTCGAACCTCAGATGGGAAAGTGGTCACTTTAAAACGGCTGAAACAACGGGACCATCCACATGAAGCAGATATTGCATTGTATTTTTCCTCTCCAGCGCTCATCTCACAGCCTGAGAACCATTGCGTTCCTGTCTACGAGGTCTTCACACTGGACAGCGAAAACGATACATTGATTATGGTTATGCCTTTACTTCGACCTTACAGCGATCCTAGTTTTGATACCACAGGAGAAGCAGTGGAATGCTTTCGCCAGCTATTCGAGGTAAAGTAGCTCTGTATTGTAAACGACTATGCCTTGAGACTCTTGCAGGGGCTCCAGTTCATGCACAAACACCAGGTCGCCCATCGGTGTGTTGAGCGGTTCTTATCTTGTTCGTGTACTAATTTCTCGACAGGGATTGCATGAACAGAAATATCATGCTGGATCCTGCGCCTCTCTATCCTAACCTGTTTCACCCCGTGGCAACCAATCTAAACGAGAGCTGTACTGCTGATGCAAAACACTTCACGCGCACCCAACGGCCACCTAAATATTATTTCATCGATTTTGGGATTTCCCGGCGTTACGATCCTTCAGTCACCAATCCTAAGGAGATACCAATTTGGGGTGGCGACAAAGAGGTCCCCGAGTTCCAAAACTCTAATCAACCTTGTGATCCGTTCGCCACTGATGTTTTCTATATCGGTAACGCTATCAGGATGGACTTCATCGTGGTTAGTTACCTGCCCGGCTGAAGCGACTATCGCCTGATTTGAAATCCACAGGAAAGACGGGGCTTTGAATTCATGAATCCGTTGATTACCAGTATGACCCAAGCAGACCCAGACAAGCGCCCCAGAATGGACGAGGTTGTTGCTCGATTTGATGACATCCGGCGCAAGCTCAGTCGGCGCAAGTTACGTTCACGTGTTGTGGATCTGAATGAGGACCTATTTGAACGGGTTGTTCGTACCACCTTCCACTGGAAACGTCGACTTGGGTATATCGTTAGAGGGGTTCCGGCTGTACCTAGTCCATCATCGTAGGCAGAATCGCCTATTATCCCTATGCATTGGTATGGTCACTCGAGTGCTCACCGTCGAGTTACGATGTGTTCTTAGTCGTGGAAGATACATGGTATTTCCGGGATATAGTATATGTGCTGTCAACATAACGAGTCGACGATCATCTCGTGAGCCCATGTCGTGTCAAATTTGTGAGGGCAGGCGCGGTGAGGAGGACCCTTCCGAGCTGTCACTCGTTCGTATCGATTTGAAAACAAATATCGAACGTGTGCATGATGGGCTCTATGTCGAGTTCAAGTGGCAGTGCAATCTGTCACAATCTTAGTCGGAGCTGAATCATTTCCGCCCGCCGAGCAATCCTTCGTCACTATGCATCATGTCTGAAATGACGGATTCTGAAATGACAGATTCTGGAGCAAGGTGCGTCAAGACTACATGTCGCCATAACGTCATCTGTCCTTAACTACTGCACCGTTGGCACAGACCTTGGAAATTTACCAGTAAGGATGGAAATTTTGGTGGTCGTTTCACACTGATCGTCTTTCCTCAGTCGTGCGTGCCCATGGATTCCGGCAGTTAAGAGCAGAGAAATCCTGGCGTCCGATAGTAGCGGTGACCGTTGGTGATCACCAATGCCATGAATTGAACCTCGGCTGTGATGGACAAAATCCTAACTTGAAACAATGCTTCCAATTGTGAGCGCAAACGTACCACTGTGCGTTGACTGAACCTCACAAAGTCTTAGCAACGAGATGGATACGTCTTCGCGGATAGACATAAGTGTCTATCACAAGGCACCAAGCAAAAAGAAGAACAAGAAGAGGAACCTCGTCGCTAGTGCATGTTGCACGTTGCAAGAATTAGCACGCCTTCAGGCTCAGCAACAGTGCAAGCAAAGAAGTCAGTTCGAGTTAGCAGTCAATTCGCCCTGTCTAATGTTCAACAAGGTATCGAGATAAAGTTGAATTGCGTCTCGCGGCAGAAGGGTGTAGCGAATAAAGCCAAATCTACCGCCGTTCTTTTAATCGCGAAACTTGAGTTACCAGAAGCGTGCAATGCTCAGCCATCGTGCCCTCAAGAGAGTGTGGGATCGGATATTACTAGCGAGGGTCCTGAGGATCGAGGTAAGAACTAATCAGTTTCGTCACTTCTGTTAACGAAAAACTAATCACATGACGGTAGAATACTTTAGTTCACCGACCCCTGACTCTACTGAGGATCCAAGTTTTGTATGGCCGGAAGTGTATCATCCAGATCCGAAAGTACATACCGGCTATTGGTCCGATTCCGACCAGGTGCAGTCTGAGGATGAACGGGACCCGTCACTTAAGGGACGCGACAACAAGCCCACCCTCATACTTTCACTTTCGGACGCTGAAGATTACAGTCTCGTCAAACATGTGGATCGTGAACCTTGGTTCGCAGCATCGATCCTGCCGACATACACAGAAACTATGTCCATCGATTCTCAAGTTTCCACCGTCAACTCCATCGTGGACTCATTCTCGCCTTATCGCGAGCTTCGAGAAGCCCAACTAGATTCGGACTACGAACGAATCTTGACTGAACTGTGTGCAGAATGGAGGTTCGTCGGTGGATCGGTAGGGATGTATATTTCGGAGATAGTGCTTTGCTTACCCTGTGATAGCTCGTTGCTTTGGCGGGGTATGGAGCTGACTCTGGAGTAACCCGTTTGCTAACTGGATCATTCAAGGCTCGAGGCTGGCGTCTTTGGCTTTTCATCGGCTTCTAGATTCGACATCTCCCACTTGGCCATGAAAGCAGTCGCAGTCGGTAGTGTCGCCTCCGGCCTCGGTCTCGCAATAGATGCGTGGTTTTTGCTGGCTTATTGCAACACAACCTCGGCAAAGTTCCAGGTGTGCCCTCTTCTCTTTGAGTTGAAGTATTGTAGTCTTACGTGCTCTGCCAGAAAATGGCTGTCGACGTCTATGGAACATACCTGTTCTTTTGCATATCAGCGCGGATACCAGCACTTTGCATGTTTATGTCCGCGTTCGCGCTGATGACATTCCTTTTATCGGTAGCTTGGTCCGCGTGGCCTACTGCCGTGCTGGTCATGTCGTTCTCAGCAGGTGTGCTCGTCACCCTCCAGTTCATCGTATATGGCGTGCACTGTGCCGTGGTTTTCGTTGCGGAAATTATACGGAGCATCCGGAGGGGTGTCTGGCGATGCGTCGCGTGGATACGACCGCCCCCCTCTGATGTGCAGGAGAAGAATACCCCAGAAAAATGAGGGCAGGGACGACATTATGACATTATAGAAGGACTATTGAAATATGGACCAATTGGATTACATCCCGCAACTGCACTGTACGATGTACAGCACATTGTAAGTCTTGTTGTTGTGAACTGGCCTGGCTCTTATAGCTTATAGTAACATTTCATTTGGCTGGAAGCCTATATACGCTCGAGTTCTTAATATACAGAGAGCATACAACCAGTCTTCTGCGAGGCTCTTTGTCCATCGAGGCAGTACAACTTCTATGAAAACTCGACCTCGGACCTTCTCAAGAGACCAGCTTCGATGGCCTTGATTTCTAGTATCCTTCTTAACAATCGACATTTGCCATGTATGCAAGCACTTACGCAACGCAAGATGGCGACTGTGGAAACGTGACAATCCCAGGTTACCTGTGTTTTGCCATGGACAAGTCAAACTTCAAGTTGCATTGACAATCCTGTGCAACCACGTACCAACACTAAACCACAGACCGTCATGCCCAGAGTATCTCCAAACGCTGTTTACTTCCCCTTCCTCGGTGTAACCCCACACTGGGTTTACCTTGTCAGCGACTTGTGGACCACAGATTTTGCGCATGCTGTCGCGTGCGTCTCCATAGCTTCAAGAGAGTACGAGATGTCCCTTCAGATCAGGTTCCGGTGTGTGCAGAGAAGAACGATAGGCACTTGCCCAGTCGCGAAGACGACAATGTCAGCTTCAAGCTCTGTCCCATCTGCGAATTTGAGACCTTTCTCGGTGAAACGCTCGATAGCACATCCATTCTTAAGTTTGATGTCGCCATTGATGATATGTTTGCTTGTACCGGTATCTGTCGAGTAAGTCGTGAGGACGAGGCATCTACCGCAGTTTTGAGAGGAAAACGATTTACCAAAGTAGTACCCTCCTGCATGAGTGTACAACAGGTCGAGGATGCCTGCCTCGTGGGGTCCGAGGTTGGTCTTAAACCCTACTTTAGCGAGACCATCCAAAATCCTCCTGGAGCAAGCACGTTGTTCGGACGCCCTAGAGTCAAAGATGTATACTCACTTATCGGTAGTTTGTGCAGTGTGGGGCACGATGCGTTGGTTGAAACGTCTCACCACAGCAATTGGCAGACTGCTGTCATAGATATCCGCCACATCGGTTGGAAAACTGTCATTGTAGTGCGCTTACAAACCATCAAGTTAAGAGCTAGTGCAATGTAACAAGGTTAAAGCTACCATACCAGCAAGTGATTGTGCGATCGTCTCAACCGAAACGACGAGTGTGGATGAGCGTTGATACCTAAAAGTGGTCAGTGGGAATACCCTCTTCGACGCCACTAAACACGGTTTACATTGTGACGTCAACACCGTGGTTGAAGAAGTCCTGAGCGATGTCATGACCTTTGGCCAAAGTCAGAAAACAGTATTCCTAGTCCTGGGTGATGAAGACCTGCCAGACGTGCAGGCACCAACTACGATTGCCTTTTTGCCGATATAGTGCGCTGCGGAAGTGAATTCTGATGAATGGGTTGTTTCGCCCTTGAAGTCCTCCTTGAGGGGCATTGAGTAAAAGTAGAGCTAGGAGAGTAACAAGCACGCAAGGTTACCTTTCCCGGGATATCCGGTGTTTTTGGACGACCTCCAAGACCGGTTGCGAAAACTAGATGTTTCGCCTTTAGAACTCGAGTTTCCTTTCCGCCTCTGTTGATCTTGACGGTCCAAGTTTTCAAGTCCTCGTCCCACTCTGTCTCAGTGATTACAGATGATGTCCATACATTGAGTTCGAGATAGTTGGCATATCCTTCCAACCAGTCAGCGAGCTAATGCCATGATGTCAGTGGAACACTATCTCCGTGAACATTAGCTTTTACCTTTCGAGCTGGACTGAAGATGGGCCACGTTGGCGGGAACCTACGGCGTGAACGATCGTAAAGATTCCGGATGCACAATGTCTCAGAGACTCACTGTAGATACGGAGTTTGATTGTACCAGACAGTGTCGTGTAAGCATAGTGCTTCGTAACGATCCCGCCACTGACGCCTTGTGAGTCTATGAGTCCGTCGAAGCTCAGCGGACACTCACGCTATCGCCAACTCGAGCTTTCTTGTCGATAACTAGATGCGGAACACCCAGGTATTTCAATCTCGCAGCCGTCTCCAGGCCAGCGTGGCCAGCGCCAATCACAATTACCGTCGGATCCCCATCGAGGAGGTCGATCTCTCGACGTCTTCTCTCCTCCCAAGTGCCATGTTCGGGAGCTTTCCGACGAAGGGGACCAATCTGCTATCTGAATCAGCGTCATAACATCGATTTCAGCATTCAGCACAATACCTGCTCGGGAAAATCATTGAGAGCCTGTAAGCACGTGTAGAGTGAATACGCTTTCCACGTTGAGCCGGGTACAGGAACAAGGTAATAAACAGCCGTGCCAGCCCCGACCTTGGTCTTGAAGTCGAACGTGAGTCGTAACAAGACCAGATCGGGAAAGGGTTTCTGAAGTTCCGGGGCAAGGAAAGGTCCGTGGTTGAGAGACAGATCGACGAGACCTGTGACAGCGAGACGATGTTCAAGGAGGTTCCTGATGGCGTCCTTGCCCTCGAGAGTTCTAAAGTCCCAGGTTAGCGCTAAAGTGTCCTTCCAGAAACCATCTTTAAGAAAGAGATCCAGGATCGTGGAGATGTTGAGTGATCTGACAGCGCTCGAAAAGGAATTGAACCATGCTGTCGCAACCTCGATGGGTGAGGTCAGGGTGGGCTCGTCCACGCCTAGCCGCTGGAGGGTAGGGAGTTGCTGGGGGAGGGGGTCGTTTACCATTCTATGCGGGATGGAAAGGTAACAAAAAAAAGCCTTTATCACCTCTGGTTCGTTAATGGGAAGACCTCATGACCATGTGCATGGGCCATGGTGTGAGAATACAGGGTCTGCAGCTGAGTCCGGCTTCCGTCCAGATATTACGGACGGCTTGCCCGTTGCCTATAGTATGGGATCCAACCAAGGAGGTGTTGCCAGTGGTGACTGAGCTCCAGTGGAAAGACAGCACAACCCGCTGGTAAAGTACACTGAGAGCGGCTTAGATTTGCATACTGGATGGGTCAGTTGGGTTCCCTTGAACGTACAAATAGCTCTGCATGGGTAACAGCGCGAGCTTGGGCTTTTTTAGTACATACACCACATGGAAACCAAAGATAACCAGTAGTCCGTCGGAATGGGGTCTGGAAATGATATATGTGTCGCAGTCCCTGGGCAGATTGACGGTTGCAGTGGCAGGGGTAAGCCGCACATTTGAATCTCCATGTAGACGCATCCGAGTCCGTTCGTGGTTGGATGGATTGGACAAAAGGCCTAGACTGACTTTTGGCTCGGAAGAGTTCGAGCCAGTGGGAATTTTCCCGGCCCCAAACGGCCCGGGTTGCTTGCAGGTCGCGCGATGACATCGATGACATCGATCTCAAAATTCGCGTCTGCGGCCTTCCAGCTGCATACCGAGTCGTCAAATCTTTTCGGGCTGCCCTGTTCTTGGTAGGATATATATTTTACAAGATACAGATGTACAATCATCTCCCGCCCCATATCTTCTTTGCTTCGTTCTCTTATCAAAACTTGACCTCCGATCGCTTCAAGATACCAGCTTCGATAGCCTTGATTTCTGTAGCCCTTTTCAGCGATGCGATAACCTTACCATGTCCAATTACTTACGCAATGCAAGATGACAGCTGTAGAAACGCGACATCCCCAAGTTACCTTGTTTTTCCGTTGGTAATGACTTAAGAAAAGTCCGATGAGGGGACTTACCGATACCGAACCACATACCGTCATGCCCACAGTCCCTCCAGACGCTGTTTACCTCCCCTTCCTCCGTGAAGCCCCATACTTGATTCACCTTATCCGCAACCTGGGGACTACAGATATCGCGCATGCTATC
>QFES01000083.1:9543-32146 GCA_003316375.1 Tylopilus plumbeoviolaceoides
TCCAAATGTCCGCCGCGGTCGTATGCGCCTTTTGTTGGACCACTTCGGGGGCCATCCAAAACACTGAACCCTGCAACGACGGGCGGTTCATGCGTTTCCCAGTCAGGAGATCTACGCGCACGAGGGGCGAGTGGCTCAATGCGCACGAATGCCAAGCGATCAAAATGACAATACGTACTGCCGTCGACTTTTTTGGAAATACCGAAATCGGAAATTTTGATGCCGCCCTTGTTGTCCACGAGGATGTTTGCGCCTTTGATGTCGCGATGGATGATGTCGCGCTCGTGGAGGTAGTTGAGGCCTTGGAGGATTTGGCGGACAAAGTTCTTGACGAGGGGCTCTTCGAAGGCACCATAATTGCGTAAGAGTGCTGTCACGGAGCCACCAGGCACGTATTCCAAGAAAATGTTGAGATAGTCGTCGTCAACAGACGAGTCTGATGGCGCGCGATTAGCCGGGGGATGACAGTTAGGAGAGGACCGGCTTACAGAGGTACTGCACGATGTTGGGATGGGAGAGATCTTTGAGGAGGTCGATCTCCCGCTCGAGGGCGCTGAGCATGCACTTCTTGCGCTCTTCGTTGGGAGCTGATCCGGTTGGCAGTTCGACTTGCTTAACGGCCATCAACAGCCCGTTGACGGCATCCATACCAAGGTAGACTTTCCCGAACGAGCCAGCGCCGATCAGCGCACCTTTGATCCACTTTGTACCTATTTATAGCGCGTCAGCTTGTACAGGCCAGCCCGGCAATCGGCTCACCGTCGCTCGACGTCATTGTCCGGCCCGTTTCGTCCTCTTCCTCGGTCTCGTCCTCGTCCTCGTCGTCTTCGTCGTCTTCGTCGAATACGGTCTCCTCGGACAGGCTCATCACGTCATCAATGTCAGGCTCGACCTTGGTCCAGTCTTCCGCCCCTTCCACGCCCATGTCCACTGCTATGCTCTGTCGCCGGTTCTCCACCTCGGCTGTGATCTCGTCGACCGTGAGTAGACTCGCCGTGTCGGAGCGATCTCGCTTGCTCCTCAGCTCCGTCATGAAACTCGTCCGTTTTGACGCATTCGAGCTTGTCCGCGACAGCCGTCTGCTTCCTGTCAGATCCTCCATCGACTCGGAGAGCGACTCGGTCGGGAATGTCACCGGTGGCAACAAGTGTGGCTTCAAGTCGATACCAGACAGTTTTTCCACGTCGTCTCCGGTGAGGATGACGGAATTGCCGTCCTCGGTCGAGATCGACACCCGCGGTGGGGCCTCGATCGCGCCTTCGCTTGCGATTGTCGATGTCTTGTCTGTCGACATGACCGAGTTCCGCTTGGATGACAGCCCAAAGGATCCTTGCGTACTCGTGCTAAACCGCGACGGCAGGGGCGGGTTCAGCGACATCATGCTCTCCCGCTTACCCCCGACCGTCGACGCCCGCAACATCATGCTGTGTCTCGCCGTCCGGAGCACCTTTTTCTCGGCGAACGGGAAGTACTCTGTCAAGTGCGTGGTGATCAACTCGCTCGGCGGTCGTTGTCCGAAGAAGTTGCGCAGTTTCGAAGGCTTCTTGGCGGATGCTTGGGTGGGCGAGACGGGCGACTCGAGCGCCTTTTCTGGATCGCGGACGCCGAGGCCGCTGAGGATGCTGATCGTACTCGCGCGTTTGATTGCCTTGCTCGTCTTCTGAGCATCACTCATCGCGGCCCCGTACTCGGCTGGTGTATCCGGTTCGTCGTCCAGTATGGACTGTCGTGACGGGAACGCATTCCGTGCAGGGGACGTGGGACTGGAAGTACGTGGTGAAACGATCGGCGGGTCTTCACCGAATATCCGCGCGAGGGCCTTGGAACGCTTTGTCCGAGCGCGACGTAGGATCAGACCTTGGTCCTTGATGGCGTCGTGGCATATTGCCAGCAGCTCAGCCTCGGAGAGGGGTTTCCCTGCGACGGGTCAGTGTGGGTGATAGGGGAGAGACCGGGTATCTACCGTTGTCGACTTGGTCGTCACTCTCCATATAGACGCACCATCCGTCCACGCTGAGACCGCCGTCGTCTGTCTCGATTCGGTTCGTGATGTTAGGCGACTCATCTTTTCTCCTCGAAGCGACCTTGTCGAATTTGCGCAGGACCTTTTCCATGACCTCGATCCCGCCTGCACAGTCGGCGACATCGAGGACACATGATCGGCCTTCATCGGGAAGAATAAACTTGACGAGTTTGCGGCGGAGATCGTCTAGTGACGGTTGTTGCGTGTGGGAGGACGGGTGGAAGGGACCACGCCCGACAGTGAAAGCAGGCGATGACGGGTTAGACGAGGTTTGAAATACCTCGATGATGGGGGATAGCGCCGCGCCGCTTATGGGTGGCTGTGCGGAGGCGTAGGGATGTTGGGCAGCGGTTCCAGTAGTGGACGGACGCGGTGGCAGTTTGGCACTGGGCGCTGATGTGATGGGCGAGCTAACACCACCGAAGGAGATGTTTCTGCCGTGTGTCGAGCCGTTGGGGAGACGTGGTGATGAAAGGGAGCAGAGGGGAGAAGGCGAACGGATGGACTGTTTGAGAGTGGAAGAACCTGAGCGGGGATCGGCGGGAAGGCCATATGCAGGCCAGTTGTTTGGAGGATTTCCAGATAAGGGAGTGAGTAAGTTTTGAGAGGGCGCAGCAGGGGCCAGGGGAAGGGGAGAATTAGCATAAGGGGAGGCGTCTATTTGGTTCGGAGTGCGAGAGCGTGGGCCAGAGAGAGGGTGGAGAGTGCGCGGTGTCGGACGGGTCGTGGGCGGTTGTGGTGGTTGGCCGCGCGGTGCGGGAGGAAGGGGCGGCAGAGAAGGACGGGTGGCGGATGGTGCGCCGTTTGAAGAGGCGGATGCAGGGGACGCGCTGGAGGCTGGCTGTGGGAGAGGACGTATGGTCGGGGGTGTGCGACCAGAGGCAGAGTCGCCCGAGTAGGGTTCGCGAATGAGACGAGGTAGGTCCGGCCTGGTGGAGGAGGGGGGTAAGACGAGGGGGGCGGGTCTGTTGTTATCGAGACGCTTCTGGCCTCTTGAAGTGGGGGACTGATCGCGGTGGTTGCTGTCGCGGGATCCGTCGCGGGAGTGGAGGCCGTTCTGCTTCGGGGGCGGGTAGCGGGCGGCACGCATTGTGCGGAGAGACTTGACTGCATGGAGGATGCGGAGTCTGTCGCCGACGCTGTTGATGCTCATCTCCTTGAGTGTGTCGTGATCGAGCTCGAGGAGAATGTCGCCTCTGATGTCGTGCTCTCTGAACGTGTCGGCGAGCGCGCTGCACTTTATGTCTGCGAGCCATCGGGCGATGTGAGCGTCGGACCACGCTTTGAGGCTGTCTGGCTCGAGGCTCATCGTGGTGGTGAGTGCAAAGAGCAATCCGAATCGAACCGGTTCGTTTCTCGATCACGGTCTAGACTCGTGCCGTAATTCGACGGCCAGCTCGTCCCTTTAGTACGACGTGCCTCGACCCGATGCACCAGTTCTTCTTCTCTCTGCCACCAACCAGGGAGGTATGCTCCCCCTCCTCCCCCTCCTCCTCCTCCTCGCGTCCTTCGTCGTCGCGTCCCCGTACCGCCCAGATCTCGTGCAATACAACATCAATATCAATCAGAATGCCCAAGACCCAACGCAGTACTTCACAAACAGGTCCAACACCACCTACACCCCCTCACCCCAGAACTGGCGTGCCGTCCCCTTTTACACCATCCTCCTGGACAAGTTCGCCGACGGTGATCCCTCCAATAACCAGTTCTTTGACTCCATGTACGAATGGGACTGGAGAGAAACCCAACTTCGCTTCGGTGGCGATCTCAAGGGTCTCGCCTCCAAGCTAGACTACATCCAAGGCATGGGCATAAGGGGCATCTACCTCTCCGGAACGATTTTCGTGAACATGATGTGGCAAGCAGACAGTCCGTTCCCCTCCCCTCCTCTCCGCCCTTCGCCTCACTTTTTCATCCAGGTTATTCGCCCCTTGATTTCACCGTCCTCGATCCCCACTGGGGTACAATCGCCGACTGGCAGCAGTTCGTTGACACCATCCATGCCCGGGGCATGTATATCATGCTCGACTTTACCGTCGGCACCCTCTCCGACCTCCTCGGGTTTCAAGGGTCCGTCTCTTTCTATCGTCCGCACCGCCTCCTTCCCTCACCGGCCATCGTTGCCCAGGTACCTAAACTCTAGTGCCCCTTTCAGCCTTAACCAATATCAGCTCGAATACCTCAACCCTAAGTACATGCCCTGGAATTTTACCCAATATGCCGATTTTCAGGTTCCTCTCTCCGTACCTTAGTCTTGTCACACGCCTAACCCTTTCCCATCAGATTGACAATCAGTGGAATTCCTCTTGTCAGCTTCCTGTCTTTTGGCAGGATGACGGCGTCATTCAATCCGTCGTCGGCGCGAACGGTTGCTACGAATCCGATTTCGACCAATTCGGCGACATGGAAGCTTTCGGTGTCCACCCCGATTGGCAGCGTCAATTGTCCAAGTTTGCCTCCGTACAAGATCGTCTCCGCGAATGGAAACCTCAGGTCATGGCAAAGCTGCCCGTCTTCTCTTGCATGGTCATCACCGCCCTCGATATCGATGCCATCCGGGTCGATAAATCAACTCAGGTCACCGTCGACGGCATGGCAGCTTGGTCAACAGCAACACGTGCCTGTGCCACAAAACTCGGCAAGACGAATTTTTTCATCACCGGCGAGGTCACCGGTGGTGACACGTTCGGTTCCCTATATTTGTACGTTCATTTTCCCTGAGTGTCTATCGGCCGCTCAGATCTCTCCTCAGGGGCCGTGGTCGCACTCCTGCGGAATACCCTTCCGGTTTCCTCCCAGCGGCAAACACAACCGAGACAGACAACCAGTACTTTCTTCGTCCACAATCAAAAAATGGCCTCGATAGCATTGCGTTCCATTATTCCATCTATCGCTCCCTCACGCGATTCCTTGGCATGGACGGAAATCTCGCAGTCGCATATGATCTCGACCTCAACTTCATCACCGCATGGAACGAAATGTTTGTCCACAACGACTTCCTGAATCCTAACACGGGCCTCTTTGACCCAAAACACATGTTTGGAACAAGCAATTTCGACGTGTTTAGGTGGCCCAGCTTGGAAAACGGCACAATGAGATCCGCGTTGGCGATGTTTGTGACAAACTTGGTCATGCCAGGTATTCCCCTGGTGCGTCCCCTTTGCAGCCTCCATGACGTATAATTTATTCGCGTGTTCAGTGGTATTATGGCGAAGAGCAAAACTTTTATCTTTTCGACTGCACCGCATCCAACTATCTCTTCGGGTATGTTTTCTCGACTTGAAAACAATCACGCGCTCATTGCTTGCAGGCGCCAGGCCATGATAAGCAACAAAGCATGGCAACGCCATGGTTGTTATAAACTAGGGTCGGACCAGTATTTCAACTGGCCACTCGAGTCAGCCTCTCTGGGATGCTACGACGACTGGAACTCGCTTGATCACTTTGATCCCACCACCGACATGCGTCGCCTCTTGAAACAGTACCTTTACCTTCGCAACACCTACAGCGCCTTGCAAGACGGATGGGATCTCGTGCAACGTGGAAACTGGACCTATCTCATTGACCGCCCTGGCTCAAACGGTACCGCCACAGAGATGGGTTTATACTCTGTATCCCGGGCAGGCATACTGGGTGTGCAGAACCTCACAGGGAGCCACACGGACCAAGTATGGATGCTATACTCCAACTTGAATACGTCAAACACATGGCAGTACGACTGTTTGGGTAAGTACTGGATCTCATCGCCTTACCAGTCCGGCACCACCGTTCGGAATTTACTCGCTCCGTATGAGCAATACACTCTCCAAGACTCCGGATCGTCGTACTACAGTAATGGTACTGCACCGTGGTATGGATGTCTGAACAACGTCACCATGGAACCATATGGGATGAAGGTCCTCGTACCAAGTACCGAATGGGTCCCTCCCCCTCCCATGCTATCACGATTCCTCCCCGGTCACGACGCCCGCATCACTGCCACGCCCGGGAACCCGAACTCGATGACGATATCAATTGTCCTCGAGTTCAGTACCGCCATGTCGTGTAGCAACGTCACGAACAGCATCACATTCAACATGTCGTCTTCAGGTATAGGTGGTCCGCCCACTTTGGACGCGAATTCCGTGGCGTGTAATACTGTGACGGATCCGGTCATTACGAACGTCTTCGCGGCACCGACGTCCACTTTCTCGTGGTCTGCGACGTTGAACAACGTCCCCGATGGTATTCTGGAGATCGTTGTGAACAATCCAGGCACCATGGATGGGACTGCGTCTACTGGGGTGAGTCGATCATCCTGGACATGCGGGATGACAGCATTGAAAATGCTCTTGCCAGGTTATCGATCACTTGCTTTTGCGCAAGGGTGCCGCTGACAACGTCATGGTGTTTCCTGACTCGGACTACGACGACAGCGCATTCCAAAACTCGAACGGCCAGTACACGTTCACGCACAAAGCATACGGAGCGGACATGTTTAGGTACTCAGGCAATTTCGGACAGAGTTGGTCCAACTGGACGAACTGGGAAAACGTGACGACTATACCTTCCGACATTGTTAGCAATCCAGACACGTGGTGGCCCGGCCAGCACATCATGGTTCAATGTACGTCATGTGTCCCCCCGCTTCTGGAGTTTGCGGCTCACCTTTGGATAGATTGGAGCCAAGTGGCTGCAAGTGCGAGCGTCGTCGTCCATGCTGATGTGAGTCACAACACGCAGCGGCGCGTTCCCCAGTTCCTTGCGCGTGGTCCGTTCAATCAGTGGGGCTATGACCGAGGTATCCCAGCCGTCATGAATCAAATCGGTGATGGCACCTGGGAGCTCGAAATCATGGCATCTTGGCCAACGTACGTCCAGGTCAACGTGTTTGGATACGACGATTACTACTACGGTGACGTTGACGGGGACGGCATTATGGACCGTCTTCCGCCGAACACCATCGCACCAAACTACTTGAACATGTCGGCCCCGCCGTACCCCGCACTCGCCTGGTCACTGGTGATTAACGATCAAACACTTCAGTGGTCGTTGCAACCCCGTGGAGAGGCTTCCGTTGGTGTCATCATGTATGCGCTTTTGCTGTCCATCCCCCTCATTACCGGCACACTCGCAGTGGTCATCTTCATGTGGACCTTTTATGGCATTCGCCACAATCGCTACGGAGTCAAGCCCAAGGGCGGCGCTAGCAAATACCTTCCCATCTTTAACATGGGGAACAAGTCGACGACAGAGCTCAAGGACAACACACCCATGTCGGAGAAGATCTTCGGTCCGAAAAGTGCGATGGACGTCATCGGTTGGCCAGAGGACAGGGATAAACGTCGCAAAGTACTCATCTCGACGCTCGAATACGAGATCTTTGACTGGAAACTCAAGGTCAAGATTGGTGGACTGGGTGTCATGTCGTCGCTCATGGGCAAGGCCATGACGGACGTCGATCTCATCTGGATTATCCCCAAGGTCAAGGACCTCGAATATCCCGCCGGCGAACCTGGCGAACCCATCGAAGTCATCATCTTTGGAGAACCCTACCTCATCGAAGTGGATACGCACACCCTCGATAACATTACTTACGTCCTTCTCGACAGCCCTGTGTTCCGCGCCCAGACGAAATCGGACCCATATCCTGCTCGCATGGATGATCTCAGTTCCGCCATCTTTTATTCCACGTGGAACCAGGCGATCGCAGCCACCATTCGGAGGTTCCCCGGAATCGACATTTATCACGTCAACGACTACCACGGCGCGCTCGCACCCATCTATCTTTTACCCAAAGTCGTCCCGGTCTGTCTCTCGTTGCACAATGCCGAGTTCCAAGGTTTATGGCCGCTCCGTACCAAGGAAGAAATGAAGGAAGTCTGCTCGGCCTTCAACATCAGCAAGGAGAACTGCACGAAATACGTTCAGTTCGGGAACACGTTCAACTTACTCCACGCTGCTGCGTCGTATATTAGCGTCCATCAGAAGAGTGTCGGTGTCGCCGGTGTCTCTGACAAGTACGGCAAGCGTAGCTGGGCACGGTATCCTGCCCTGTGGACCTTGAAGCACGTCGACTCACTGCCTAACCCCGACCCGACGGACATCGCCGCGCTGGACGAGAGTCCCGTGTCTATTCGCGACATCAAGGTTGACCAGGCTGCAGAAGCGCAGCGGCCTGAGTGGAAACGGCAGGCTCAGGAGTGGGCAGGTATCAAGCAAGATCCGAACGCGGACCTGTTCGTGTTCGTCGGTCGTTGGTCCAAGCAAAAAGGTGTCGATGTCATCGCCGACGTCATGCCATCCCTGTACGTCACATGAGCCCCACTGCCAACGCATAAAGTACTTACCGACTCGTTTCAGGCTGGAGAAGCGCCCTTCGATCCAGCTTGTTTGCGTTGGTCCCGTCATCGATTTGTACGGTCGGTTCGCAGCGGAGAAGCTGGCGCGGTTGATGGAAATGTATCCTGACCGTGTGTTCTCCAAGCCAGAGTTTACGGCATTACCGCCTTATCTCTTTAGCGGCGCCGATTTTGCGCTGATACCTTCTCGTGATGAGCCATTTGGATTGGTCGCCGTCGAGTTCGGGAGAAAGGGTGCGTTGGGTGTGGGTAGTCGACTTGGAGGTCTAGGTTTGATGCCAGGATGGGTGAGTCACACATCTCGTAGTTGTGGTCGAATCGCACTCACGGTGCATGGCAGTGGTTCCCGGTCGAGTCGACTTCGACGTCGCACATGCTGTCACAGTTGTCCAAGACGATCAAACTGGCGCTCAAATCGACGCAGGAAGAACGTGCAATTCTCCGTGCACGCTCTGCGGTCCAACGGTTCCCAGTCGTCGAATGGCGCCAACGCATGGAAGACATGCATCGTCGGAGCATCCAGACGAGTCGTCGCATTGCGGGGCATAACGCATGGCGAGAATCAGACTGCGGTATCGTGAGCAGCCGAGTGATGGAAGACCCGGAGGATTGGAATCCTATCCATCAAGGGATTCCGTCTCAGCCGGACTGGGACGTGTCGAGCATGGCGTCCTCCTCGCCGCGACACCGGCCCATCTCCCCGACGCATTCGCATGCGTCGACGCCCAACGATGAGACATTCCTCGTGCCTCCCCGGCTGAATGACCGTGCGTCGACGTCGATGCATTCCGATTCGGACGACGAGCGTTTATCGGGCAGGAGCCTGCCGACGGGGAGTAAGCAAGGGTTTGACGGTTTCTTGGAGAAGGCGAACAAGGCGATCGCGCAAGAACAGCATAACGTACCCGATCCGTTCCTCCAGGTCGAGACGCCTCAGAAGCCATTCGGATCGCATTCGCGGAAGGCGTCGAGCGAGTCGATCGCGTCAATTGCCGAGGAGAAGGTCAACTCACCGCTCAACAAGGCTGTCAGTTCGGTACGTATTCTTTCCTCTCGAGTGTCCAATCGGGCGGGCATTGATTTCGAACAGTTTACGGATTCCGATGGCGGTGTCGCACAAGAGTTTGTGCAAAAACTGCAAGCGTTGAGTTCCGAGAACTCCAAGGGCGAGCTGTCTATTGAACGGTTCTTGGTCAAATCCGAGGAGGCATACTTTGACAGGGTGCGCAAGGACAAGTTATCGAGCGCAGCCAGTTACATCTCGTCGCACCGAGAATCGACGTGGAGTGCGCACGGTACGTTGTCGATGGCGGACATGGAACGTTCGCGACCAGCTAGTACGTACCTCGCCGTTTCTTCTTGGATGGTATGCTCATGCGTTATATAGCACCCGGCACGCCGAGCACACATCCGTTTACTGGGAGTGGTATGCTGCCGTATGGCGGTGACGTTGTGATTATGAACCGAGTTCAGATTGCGATGGCTCGCAAAGTCTTTGGTTGGCCTTTGTACACAATCGTGATCGCCGTTGGCCAGGCAAGTAGCTTTCGGACTCTATGGAGACGCACGCATGCTGACGTCTATGGTAGATGTTGGCAGCCAACAGCTACCAAATGACGCTCCTCACAGGGCAAAACTATCAAAGCAATATCCAGCTCTACGTCCTCGGTGGCGTTTTCCTCGCTGCCTCGTTCGTGTGGTATGGTTTGTTCCGGTGGAAACCCTCCGTCTACGTGCTCTCCGCGCCTTGGTTGTTCTTTGGCATTGCATTTTTCTTGATCGCCGTCCCTTCGTTATCTCCGTCGCTCGCGCGCACTCACACTATCATTTCGGATGTCGCTACTTGGTCCTATGCTATTTCGTCGGCGGCTGCGTTCGCCTTTTTCGGGTTGAACTTTGGAGAGGAAGCGGTGAGCATCGTGTTTCTGCCGTTTTCTATGGGTCTCTGACGTGTTTCAAGGGTGCGGCCACCGAGGTCTGGGCGCTGCGTGCGTGTGTCGTACAGGGTTCGCAGCAAATCTGGATTGCGGCCTTGTGGTACTGGGGAAGTACGCTCAACACGGCGCAACCTGGCAACATCACGCCCTGGTGGATCGCGCTCATCCTCTGGCCCTTGTCGCTCATGTCCTTTGTCTTTGCCTACCTCATGCTCCGTGGTCTCCCAGAGTATTATCGTCAGACGCCGCCCAAGGTGCCCAACTTTTTCAGGACACTGTTCCGGCGGAAACTGGTTCTATGGTACGCCCGTCTTCTGATCCGCGTCTCTTTAGAACATCATTGAACATGCTTCTAGGTTCCTCGCATCTGAAATCCTTCGGGATTATTGGCTGAGTGGGGTATGTGTCCCGGGTCTTTTTCCCGTCGTCGTGGGTGCTGACAAGGTCCGAATCTAGCCGTATGGTCGAAACTGGAGTTTCCTCTGGAACGTGCCTATCGCCAAGTGGCAGATCTTGTTGCTCGTCGTCGCGTTCTTCATTGGTGTCTGGGCCATCATGATGTTGGTGCTGACACATCTGAGCAAGACGCATACGTGGCTCCTGCCTGTCTTTGCGGTAGGTTTGGGTGCGCCACGGTGGTGTCAGGTGCGTGGTATTCGATGCTGGGTGGCTGCCATGTTGACGGACGCTCGGGATAGACTTTGTGGGGAACGTCGTCGCTTGCGCTCTATATCCCTTGGGCGGGGTCTGCCGGCCCTTATCTCGGTCTGTCATTGTGGCTCTGGCTGGGCGTTTTGGATGCCGTCCAGGGCGTCGGTCTTGGGATGATTCTGCTCCAGGTACGCGCCCGCGCTGATGACGTCGATGTCGTATACTCATAAACACCACCTCCCCAGACGCTATCACGTCTACACGTCTGCGCGACGCTCGCCCTCGCTCAAATCATTGGTTCGATCTGTGTCATGGTCGCGCGCGCGACGGCACCCAACGCGATCGGGCCTGGGACGGTGTTCCCCAACGTCGGCACGTGGGATTTCTCCCAGGGCATCGCAGGCAGTCCGATGGCCTCTGCGCCCTTTTGGATCGCGCTCATCTGCCAGCTCGTCATCGTGCTCGGGTACTTTTGGTTCTATCGTAAAGAACAATTGGGTACGTCTCTGTCTCGCCCTTCTTTGCTCGTCCTGTGTGTGTGTTGACACGCGCGTCTCCCAGCTCGGCCATGATCGACATGGACATTATTATATACTACGTGGACTTGTTTCTCGTCGGACGTTGCATGCGAACTGTCAACCACACGATTTAGACCGTGCATTATCTACCTCTCCCGGACAAAACGCTATATATCTACATAACACCTCACTCTCACTCTCGTTCTTGGTTTCTTCGACTCGTCTTATTTTTTTTACCTGCTTGGCATGGGATGGACGTGGTTTCCTATGGTGTGTGTAGACAATGACGAACGATGTCATTATAGTTACTCGTACTGCTTTGACCCATAACTAACTCGTTGAATCGATGGAAGAATCGATTTGCTCGACAGTGGATCGATGATCGGATCGGCATGGGGAAGTTATGGACTTGAAGTTTGAAATTTGAATGGCGTCAGAGCCTACGATCAATTCTGTGGGGTTCCAGTTAAGATGTGGACCTTCCGATGGCCGTTGCGGATGCAAACGGAGAGGAGACGGCCACCCGACGAGTTCCGTGTTCAACGCAAGTCAGACGGATCAAAGGAGGACGAATTTAGAGTCCCGTTTGCCCCCACGGAGATCACACTGACAGTACCAACTCAAGAGGAAAGGTATCTCGAATAAACGCAGAGTACAATAACATAGCGATACACCCAATAAATAAATAATCTACTTGGAACCGGTGGAGAACTCTGATAAACAACAGATCAGCGCCAGGCAAAGGCAAAGACACGATACACCTACTTGTCACCGACTTCGTACCCTCAGAGATAGCGTGCTTCGCAAGTTCACCAGGAAGAATCAGACGGACGGAGGTTTGGATTTCACGAGATGAGATGGTAGATTTCTTGGAGTAGGCAGCCAGCTCTGCGAGGTGACAATTAATCAGAGGGGCAAGAGCTTGAAAACAAGTGGCACATACTGGATGCCTCAGTTGCAATCCGCTCAAAGATGTCATTCACAAATGAGTTCAAGATAGCCATGGCTTTGTTGGAGATACCCGTATCAGGGTGCACCTGCTTCAAAACTACAACACAACCCAGTCAGGATCCATGTCACACCCAGTCAACACAAGCCACTGACCCTTGAAGATGTACGAGCTATACGTCTCCTTTCTGGCCTTTCGGCGCTTCTTCTTCTCACCGTCAGCAGCTGGTTGAGACTTGCTTGCAGTCTTCTTGGCTGCCTTTGCACCTGCGTCAGCCTTGGCAGGTGCTTTGGACGCAGTCGAGGCAGGGGCTTTGCCTGCAGTGGATGCTGGCTGTGGCCGCATCGTCAGCACACGATCACCGATAAGGATAGTCCGACTCACTTTGGGCGCCATTTGTGGATTTACAAAATGTACACGGTATGTATCTGTGGAAATCGAGTGAGAGAGCCGCTCATGCACGAGCAGATCGGTGTGCACATACAGGTGTTATTTGTACGGGCGAGCCTTGGTAGGGCGAGGTGGTGGTGGTAGGGGATAAAGTGTTGGAAGAGACGCGACGTGCATGACCTCAGCTTTATGAGTGGGCACGAACCCCATTTCAAGTTCCGCTTGCGAGGTGGAGGTCACATGATTCAACAGACCGCGACAGTCACGCGCCAGTCACAGTCACGCTTCATGGAGCCTTATAAGCTTGCGAACACACCGTGGCTTCTTAGGCCGGTACACTGTTGGCGTGTGTCCTCTGGATGAACAACTACATTCCAGGTCGAGGAATTGAACACAGAACTACATATGACAACCGAATGAATGCGCGACCTTATTCGTCCCAACGGCAATAAAGCAAGCTTGCAGTATTAGTGGTTCATAGCATTAAGCGCGACACGGTTATAAATTTTTACAGAGTCTACATATCCTCATACACAAGTCAAGCCGGTTATGGTATCTCCCGCATGGTACCCTTTGCATCGATCACATTGAAGTCGGGTGCATAGTGTGGATGCGGGCTGAGCAGCGTCCCGAGGCGGTGCAAAACTTCAATCTGGAATTCCTCGAATGGGAATGCTTCACCGTCTACCATGAGCACGCCACTAGCCGTGAGGGGTTTAGCACGGTAGGCAGACGCTTTGAAGTATCGGTTCTATTCAGTGGTGTCAGTAAATTCCTTCTCATTCATGGTTCGTGTACGTACCGAGTTGAACCAATAAGAACGGCCAGACTCGGCGCCCTCCATCGCATCAAGCAAGAATCTGCGTCCGACCTAAGGTACCCACTTAGAAAGGATAAACGCCCTGTAGGGATACGACGTACAACTTCTTGTATCGAAATGTCGATTAATCCGTCATCAGGGTGAGAAACAGGGAACTGCATCAGTGACCTGAGGTAGGTAAAGTGAGTATAAAAGGACGCGCAGAAAGGCAAACGAAATCAATGCACCGGCTCACATACGGACCCTTTCCCGCAACCATCCACAAAATTGGCTTCTCAAACTTGACCCACTCCTCGGGGGAATCCGTCACACTGGCTTGCTTGTCGTCGATGGGGGTAATATCGAGCGCAGGCAAAGCAGGGGGTACACCCTTGGCTGCGCTTCTTCTACGTGCATGCAATGCATCCACCATCTGCGACTTGTCTTGTTCGACGACCTTCATAGACAACTCCATCTTACACGTTTTGCGCGTGACAACTGGTGAAAAGCAATATTATAGCTATGCCAAGAGCAATGCGAACTACTTACCTCCACGAAGGAAACCCAACACGAACCGAAGATCACCCAGCCATCTCAGGTCTTCCGTCTCAATGTCGAGGTCGGCCATGAGGCCAATGGTCTGTGACATGAACGATATGCGTTTTTGATTCCCTTGCGTGAAGGAAAACAAGTCCACTTTCATCGGTTGACCTGAACACGACTCAGACATGATTTGAGGTCTCTCCAGTGTATGCACACGTGCCTTTGAGAACGTTGAGAGCAGCCGCAGAGGGATCCAGTCCGTCATGAAGACCGAGAATGTTTAACGAAAGACCATTTCCAGAGCCTGCGGGTATCGGTGCGATAGGAATACAAAAGGCATTCTCGGGGGTGGCGTGTTTAGCGATGCCATTCAAAACCTCGTAGATGAGACCGTCCCCCGAGACAATGACCAATGCATCATAGGTAAGCGCCATGTTCTGCGCGATCTCCATGGCATGACCAGCTCTAGTGGTAACTATATAGGTGGGAGAGCTCAACACGTGTAAGCATGAGAAAACGGTGAAACTGACGAGTGACGTCGAGGGTGCATCCAGCTGCCCGCAGTATTGGCTCCACCTTTTGGGTAAAGATTTGGCGCGCTTTCCCCTGCTCATTGTCAGCCGAGGTGAGCACAGCGAATGTCAGGCACATACAGGGCCACCGTGGGGATTGATGAGGACTTTCAAGACCTTGGAGGGATTACCGCCTTGGAAACGATAAGTATGGGAGAGAAGGCCAGGAGTCGGCGATTTGCGGACCTTTGTACGCCGCCTGGGTAATTGAACTGCACCATTCTGCAGCTAGAGGCACGTCTTTCTCCGTCACGTCACCGCGAATGTGTAACAAATGAAGCCGCTGCTTCCGGTTGCGTGCCAAGTAGGAGACGTCTACTATTGTGCCAGAGACGGTGGCGGCGATGACATTGTGAAGAGGTATTTCAGGTTGAGAGCGTTTGCGAGAGCAAGCGAAGAGCAGGGAAGAGCGCTTGGGGGTATTGGATGGGGCTGAGCCTGATGCGACGGTGAGCGAGGTGTCTGAGAAAGCGAGTGTTGTGAGTACGCCATTGGAAGGGCCGAGAACGAGCTCTCGGCGGGCGGACATTGGGCTATGGGACGAAAGGCGGGTGTAAGCCCGTCAAAGACTTTATCAAGCAGCACAGTAGCCGTGCTTCTGCTTTCCCCTTTTCGGAATACATGTTGTTTACGTCAGCAGGTCACGCCAAACACCTGTCACCTTGCAGGTCCTCCAATCATGAGGCACACATGACTGCCAACTCAGCTGCTTGATATGATGCCTATCAAGTGATATTCTAGCAGTCCCAGACGTTGTTGCGACGTGCCGTGAGGCGTGGGGTTTGAAAACCCAAACAAAGTCAACTCCGCCACGACGTGGCCTCCGCAACAAACATGGCACGATTCCTAACTCGGAATCATTCTCTGAGACTTGCATATACCTATACATGGTGGACACAAAGATCTGATGAGTGTGAAGTGTGTGCCGACTTGCCAACTTTGTGCCAGTGCACATAGGGATAGTCATATATTTTGATCGCGGAAAACTAGCTGTGCAGATACGTTTCTGCGTCCCCCCGGATGGAACCGGACTTACATGTATGGACAAGTGGACTGGACTGCTAAGCACTGGCACGCTCCCATGGCGGCCCGCAGCCAATGTGACCGCATACCGACCGCGTCTTGTCCACATGCCTGTCTATAAATACCCTATCCAAGGTTTCACCGTGCGATTGATCGTGCGCAGCATGTTCCCCTGTCATTTCTTGACGCTCGTACGTACCATGACCTCCCAGGTACATAATGTGGCCCAAGTCGGCTTCGCCGCCGGAACAAATGAACTGTATGATAGGTAAGAGTGAGAACATTTTCCACGCATGAGTCTGTTGACGTGCCTGACAGAGTACGACCCTCATACCCGCAGGACAGCATCCGTTTCATCAAAAAGGCCGCTGGTGCTGCGGCGCCTTTGAACATCGTCGAGTATGAGCTGGCCATCTTTCGCCGCAGCCCCGATCTAATTCAATTGCTGCAGAATCGGGGCTGGAACGGGTTTGTTTACCCGCGCCTTGCTGGCAGATAGGGACGATGAAACAAGTATCGCCTCCTTGAAGGCAATCGAGCCCAGCGCCGGAATGCGAGAGATTTTCAAACAGAGAGTCAACCATGAATTTGTCACTATCGACGATGGAACATTCGACGACGTCCCCACAGTTGCAAATGGTTGGGCGGATCTGATCATCATTGCCCAGGTCCGCAGTCCAACGTCATTGCTTTCCTCGGACGTAATTGCTGATCGTTCGAACGTGTGTCAGGCTTTTCATTGGTGTCCCACTTATGGTAAAGCTTGCATGGAATTTGCTCGGATCCTCAAGCCAAGTGGGGTGGTCGCCTTTATCTGGAACTTGGAGGACAGGTGACAAGTTTTCGGCTCTAGGACAAATCTATATCCTGATTAGACCTCCAGAGATGCCGCTGGCTGGGTCGCTCAGCTACGCGACCGCATAGAGATATATGAGAAGAACACACCACAGTTCCGTCTAGGCCTCTGGCGTCAGGCCTTCTCTACAGAGTCCTACAACAATAACTTCAAGCCTCCCGAAGAAAAGGAATGGCTTTATTACCTGGAGGCATCAGAAGATATTTGTGTCGACCGCGCCTTGAGCAAGAGCTACATGACGATTCTTCCGCCTGACGAAAAGGAAAATGTCCGTCAGGACATCAAGGATATCGTGACCAAGGGAGACGGGAAAATTTGGATTGACGAAAGCAAGGGTGTGTTTCAGTACCCATACAAGACTCTACTGGTGTCGTTTTCCAGAAAGAAGTAGTCATAACCCCGATTGAAGGTGTAGTAACGAAATCCTGGATCCACGGAGTCGATATTCGGCGAAACACGAAACGCAGCTCGGCGATATGGTTGTTCTCTTCCTCCGTGAGCATCGGACACCAAACACCCGTCATGCTGGAGGAAGGAACACCGCCCAGAGCACACAGCTCACTGCACCCCACACGACGCTCCACGCGACCCATGCTTTGCCCCAACCTGGACGCTCTATGAGCAGCCGTGCCGCCGCCCAATACACGAGTGGGTGCGAGGGCAATACCCGAAGTGCAATTTGCACGTGTGCATTGAATGTGAGCATGAGCGTAAGCGCGAGCGCGTGGAGAACGTGTGGTAAGAGCGACGGTGCGAGAAATAGCGATGGGGGGAACTCGATGGTGGGTGTAGGCTTGACTTCAGGGGTCGAGTGCGACTTCCCGAGGCGCCGATGCGCGCGGTAAACAAACAGACGCGGGTATATACGGGGCAGCCGAGAGAGATAAAACGCGCAAAACGCGTAAACGTTGAGCAGGATGGGCAGGGCAAGAATAAAGTTGGGTATGTTGGACACCGTCCAGTACCGGAGGAACCCAACGTTCCAGTACGCACGCTGGACGTGCGTATATATCGAAGGGAGTAGGCCCTGGTCGCACCAACCCGGACGGCCCGTGGCGTCCAGGCGAGACGTACAGAAGAGGACGTAGCCCCTGTAATTGTGATGTACGAAAGGGATGAGCGGAATTGCGACGAGAACGATACAGTTCAGTACCCGACCTGGCGTGAGCTAGAATGCAATATCGCATGGCCATGAGCAGCGCCAAGCGAGTACGCAGGGACACTCACGAGGTTTTTTCGAGGGGATAGATACGGCTCCACAAGCATTCCCCACACGATGAACCCGGAGAGAAGGATCCCGTTCGATCGGAACGCACTCGCGAGGGCGAACCAAATGGATGCGGAGAACCATCGCGCACGTGCACACGCCCACATACCCTGGTAAGAGCAGTAGGTGAAGAACGGCTCGGTGTACGGTGCGAACCGTATGGTAGCGGGGCTACTGGATAACAACGAGAGCGCTGCGGCCAAGAACGCGGCAGACGGCGAACGAAGATGATGGAGAGAGAGTCGATAGAGTACGAGAGTGGAGTCAAAGAACGCCGCGAGCACTGCGCCGCCGAGGAGTGGGGCTGCCGTGTCTGGAGAGATGGAGCCTACGCGCGAGAGCAGGTGGCCAGACATGCGCATGATGCAGGGAAGTGCTGGAAAGAACGCCCATACATGTTCATATGCATAACCCTGCTGCACGACGTGTGCAAAGTGAAACGCGTCCCAACGGAGCAACGACGATATCCATGGTGCTGTTGTACTGCCCAGGACGAGTCGAGGGGAAGTATCAAACAGGTTTAGCAAGTACGTTGACGATATGATGAGCACTGCGACGAGGACCCGGTTGAGTAGCGAAAGGAGAGTCAGTTCGCAAGTGCGACTCGGCCATGGCATGAGCGTAAACGCCGGCGGGAAACCATACAGCCTGAAACTCTTCATTTCGGAACACTCCATCCGCAACCAGCAGAGAATGAAGCCCGTCAGACGCCATGGCACGGCAGGTTTCAAATGACACGCTCATCGACGCAGTTTCTCTTCCATTCCCCACCCACCAAGACGTCTCCTCCTCCGGACGCTCACGGGAAGGCGCGCAGTTTCTTAGAGGCATTTATCACCATACCCGATGGATTGGACGAGATCACAACGGGCAGATGGTTTACGTTGAGTCGCCGTTGACACTGTAACAGTAACCTGGAGCATTTTATGCGCGTCTCTGCAGAACAGGTGACACTGGCACGCTTGTTGCCAATACACCTCGTCCGAGTCACGTGCACTACAGATGCGATCCAGTTCTATCATGTCGAAATCCAAAGTCGTCCATCCACGTCAGTGTGTATCAAACACCCGTCAACTGGATTTAGGATGTACTGTGCCCAGTAGGTAATGCTTATCGGTTCGTCGAGACATTGGTCTCGTCGAATCACTTTAACAATGCGGCGCCATCCATCATCCTCAAGAAAAACTTTCGGCGGCATAGTTGTCTCGCAACATGTGCTTCGTCCTTGCTGGTAGGCTGTCATATCCCTGGTTCATTCGCGTGCATTGGCCCACTCTCACGGGAACTTTACCTCGAGGATAATATTCACATTTTGCATGTCTGGTCAAACGTGCACGCCAACGTTCAACGTTCAACATCATTACACCTACACACAGCAAAATCGCCGTTCTCCTCGTTTACAGGCGTGACCAAAAGCGTGCCCGCCATCCTATTCTGCTTGATCTGCGTCCACACTTCCTCTTTTTTACAGGCCCACGGGCGATCACAGGCCTGATTGGGCAAGAATCATGCGCACAGAGTCAATCTTGGGGGTGGCGGCGGTGGCAACGGTGCTCGACGAGTTGCTGGTTGAGACGGCCGCGATGGGTCCGGTGGAGAAGTAGGCTGGGAAAAGGGACGCGTTGTGTTTCTGGTCGGACTCGTTCTAGCTGTGATCCCGCACCCGTTTCTTTTTTTCTCAGGACAGTCCGGTTAATCCTGTTGAAATCTACAACCTCTACATAACGGTACGACGAATATGAACACAAGCGTTTCCAATACTCTAACCTCGATTGACTCACTTTCGTCTGTAACTTAGGCAACACCTTGCAACTCAAATCCCTGTTTCAGATTCCTTACAACAAGCCCTGGTGGTCTATCCGTGGGGCTGAGCAGTGTCTAACCTACTTTGGGCAAGCGCGACTGATATCTCCAAGATGTTGTCTTGTATCATTAATCATTACATTCCGAGCCAAACCGGTACTTTTGTAATGCGGACGGTCTTTGTATCTGTTCTCGATCAAACCTACACAGAAAGATCTAAAATCTCGATCGCATGATCCTCTTCCATCATCAGTTTCAAGGCACAACTGAGCACGATAGGGATCATGGTCAGAGGTCTATCTGTTGTTCGGGGTACTCTAGGATGTACGGATGCTCCATCACCGTTGCATCGGGCCCATCGCTGCCAGAGAGAGAGCGTATGTTATATTTCAGCACCGAGATCTCACTAACATAGTAATCTGACTTGTAAATCGCCCGACCAATGCCATTCAACGACGATGCCGGTGGATCAACGGCTCATCGGAGCCAAGGGAGCCTATAAGCTGGAGTGTGATGGTACCTGACTCGGTGCGGCACTCAGACGGAGTATGCCGAGTTTTGCATACCTGTCATCTTCCACATACGCCCAGACGCCAGTCAGGACGTCTTGAGTAGTCGGCTCAACGATCGAATCGTGCAGCAGAGACATCTAGGCTATGTTGACACCATTGAAGCATGATGCCATGGTGGGAGGGGCTGAGAGAGCTCGGCGTAGAGGTGGCACGGCGATCAGCATCGGCAGGGGGGGTTGGGGACGCTTGGAAGATTGTGCTCCATCCGGCGCCTTTCAGATTGTACGCCCAATACACAGATACAGACGTCCCACCTTGTACATCCTGCTCCCGCGCCAGCCCTCGACCTCGGGCACACCTCCTCGTCTGCGCTTACCTCGGGCATCTTTCGACGCATCGCCCGGCGCTCGAGCACGCCCGCCTTGTTCATCGGCTCGTCCTGTGCGCGGGACGTCGAGCGCAACATACAGCCTGCTTGTCACGGTGTGGTAGCATGCCTCAAAGTTGGTCACGTGCCGCAGGTCGTGGTCGATGAGGAACAGGTCAGGATGGCTCAAGGTGGTGACGATAACGTCGTCCGCGGTGGGATTGTGCATGATCCTTTTTGGTATGGAGGAGTGGAGAGGCTGGCGCTTCGCGTGTTTGAAGTCGGCGCCGACTCGGCGGAGGTGGCGCGGAGGATCTGATGAAACTTGTGAATCGGTTGGAACGTCGAGTCCGAGGCGTACTCCAAGGCCTATTTGGGCAATACACGCGTCTCGATACAGAGGGAGAGCGGGAGGGGTTCTAAAAAGGTGCATGCACGGATGGTCACCTTGACGCCTTGAAGTTCAACACCTGACGAGGAACGCGGCCCAGCGGGAACAGAGAGGATGCGCTAGCACACAGGCGCAAATACAAAGCCATCGACGTCGTCCTCAATCTCTCCCGTGTAATTCGCGACGGAAGCGTTGTCGACGAGGCTTTCTTGTAGCAAGTCCTTGGTTTCAGGGTGCACCGTCTTGGATCGCACCAAGGGTTCGCTCGGGGGGTCGTATACACGCGAACGAAATATTCGTACATCGTCTCAACATTGATTAACTGGACACAAAGCAGGTGATCGTGAGTTCGTGCTAGCTTGAAACACACGCGTCCCTGAGCCCAATGGTTGAGCGAGGGTAATCGCCAGCGAGCGGCGTCGAGGGCAGCAGGAAAAAGTCGGTCGACGAGGCGATGATCGCAAACTCCTGAACAATGTCACGCACGGCGCCAGCCTCCGCCTCTTCCATATCGATGACCTCCGTCGATTGAAATATGATACGTACCTCCTCTCGAACAAACCATAGCCTGAGAGCCTACTTGAGCACAACAGGACTAAATAAAGTCGCCGATTCTGGGACTCATCGGTCCACACGTCTTTCCTTCAAACCACTGTGTTGCAGCAAGTTTAGGATGGGTTGCAGAGGTAGCGTATCACTTTGTCCATATGCACTGGCAGACCCTTGAAAAACGTACCTATCAGTCTCTAGGTTGCTCTCGCAGGCAAAAGTGTCATCCAACCGGTTCGAAGAAACTAGGGAAACAAGTTACATTGATGAGGCGATTGGCCTAGACCGCCAAGCTCTGGCACTTTGCCCACGCGGCCACAACAAGCGACCGGTTGTATTGAATAACCTTGGAATGCATCTTTTCTATCGATACGACATGCTCGGTGGGATGGAGGATCTCGAGGAGGCCATTGTCCTTGAGCGAGAGGCACTCAAGCTTTGCCCGACAGGACACCCAGTTCGCTCCGCATCTTTGAACAACCTTGCTCATCATATTTCGACTCGATACAACCGGCTTGGTGGGATGGAGGTCCTCGAGGAGGCCATTGTCCTCAACCGAGAGGCACTTGAGCTTCTCCCGACAGGACACCCAGCTCGCTCCACATCTTTGTCCAACCTTGCTCATCATCTCTCGACTCGGTACAAGCAGCTCGGTGGGATGGAGGATCTCGAGGAGGCCATTGTCCTTGACCGAGAGGCACTCGAGCTTTGCCCGACAGGACACTCGATATCTTTGAACAACCTTGCCCTTCATCTCTTGACTCGATACGACCAGCTCGGTGGGATGGAAGATCTCGAGGAGGCCGTTGTCCTCGAGCGAGAGGCACTCGAGCTTCTTCCGACAGGACACCCAGTTCACTCCACATATTTGTCCAACCTTGCCCTTCATCTCTCGACTCGGTACAAGCAGCTCGGTGGGATGGAGGATCTCGAGGAGGCCATTGTCCTTGAGCGAGAGGCACTTGAGCTTCGCCAGACAGGACACCCAGCTCGCTCCACATCTTTGTCCAACCTTGCGAGTCATCTCTCGACTCGGTACAACCACATCAGCAAAACTGCAAAAGTTCTGAACTGATTGGATTGACTGGGCTGACTGGAGCCAGTCAATTCAC